>LKNJ01006469.1:7591-24903 GCA_002120245.1 Maccullochella peelii
TCTGTAAGTAAAATATACATATTTATTACAAATCATGTTTTTTAATTACAAATCTTGTTCTTCAATTACAAATCTTGTTTTTCAGTTACAAATGTTGGTTTTCAATTACAAATCTTGTGATACACATTTACAAATCTTATTGAGACTATATTCACTCCATAGTCTGCCCCCTTAATCAGCACTGTGCGAACTCGTCTGGCAACAGCTTGAATGTAACGGATGTTCATTTATATGTAATTTTAATAAACATATATGAACAATAAATTTAAAAATACTAAAAAATTCAGCAAATAAGGAGGCTGTGGTGGTGGAGGGAAACAGTAGGTATCAGCAGAGTAACAAGTGTCATGTTATAATAGCTGTACACCTGCATGAATATGATTGGACATTACTAGTTAGCTGGTAGCCAAACAGCTGATGGTGACACATGAATGAAGCAGCTGATGAAGCGTGACTCCATTGCCTCAACTAATGCTATATCCATAGGCCATTTATATCAAAATCCCACTTTTTCATCTGGGAAATATTGGTTCCATGGTGGATGCTGTCAATGCTGATTATGTGTGTATGTTTGTATCTCTTCACCTGTTGACCTGCCAGGTTCAGTGTTAATGGGAACAGCATGCCGTGAGCCCTGCAGTGATGACTCTTTGTCAGATATAGTAAGTCTTATTCCCTGTCTTTCATTTTGCATTTCCAGCTTCATGTCGACTGATCAGAGCACAGTTCTGCATCACTTCACCACATTCTGTTTGTTTAACAGTCTATCAGAGTAGGAAACATTGTTCCAAAGCAGCATCCATCTGCAGTAATGATGTGTTGTGCGCTCAAACCACAAACTATCCACCCACTGTTTTTCTCACAGGCCCAGGAGCAAGTGTTGTAAAGATATCATGAAAAGGTTAACCATGATTGTGTGCTTTCCCCATAACAAAGCCAAATGGCATCAAGAATGTGATTGAATGACTTCCTGGATGAAATTGTTGAATGTATCATGTTCAACAACATTGTATGAAACTGAAAATCTCCTCTGATAATCAGACAACTCAAAGCTCCTTAAAGCAATTTTCACGTTGCTCTCCGCTGTTTGATTAACATTAAAGCTGCTATAATCAATATAACACTGTATCAAATTCAAATGTGAAGACAGTGTGAGAGAATTTGCCAGTAGTGATAACCCTACAGAGAATTATCACTTAAATCTGCAGCTCCCCATGGCTTTACGGAGCTTTGTAGTGAGTTTCAGCTCATTGTTTATCAGTCCAGCCACAGCTTTACTGTTTTGATTCACTCTCACCACTCTCATGGCATCATTTTCAGCTGCAGCAGCAGCAGCTGTTGTCAGCTCTAAAAAGCCACTTTACACTAGCTGCTCAGCAGCAAACAGAAGACAGACACAGTTAGAGACTAGCTGGTGAACATATTTGAGCATTTAGCAGCTACAGAGCCAGATATTTCCCTCAGGAGTTGGTGGAGACCAAAAACAGAGAGGGAGTACTGGACTTACATTCATCACGTGGAAAGATCATGTTGCTCCGTAAATGCTGGATGTGTCTGCTAAAAAAAAAATTACCATATAAACTAAAAAGGTGATGCTATGTCTGTGTTCACAGCTTGTTTCCCCCAAGTGGCCAAAAAAAAAAAAAGTGTTATTGTTGCAGGTTTAAAGTCATTCAGGCAAAAGTGACCACATTCACACATAATGTACAAACATATATATATATATATATATATATATATACTGTATATGTACAGTCTATGCCTATGTACTGTATGTATGTGTGTGTGTATATACATGTGTTGCTTATAGATCTAGTTAGTATTCAGGCCATACCCAAGTAGTTGACGAGTTCATGAAAGACAAATTCTGTTCTGCCTTTGATTGTCTTTCTGCTGACTGGACATTGCCTTGTTCATTTGCTAATAATCATTTGTGATGTCTGTCATTTTTTAGCCATACATTAGTGTGTGCATGTCCCAGAATAACATTAGGTATATTTGCAAAAAGGCAAAAACAATGTCAAGAACAAAAGATGCCCTCACACTGAACTGATGCTGCAAAATATGCTGTAGTTTAATCAATAAACTTTTTTTGGTGAGCATCTATTCAGTGTGCAGGCACCTTTTGATTTTTAGCAAAAAAAACCACATCAGGCCAAAAGTATACAATCAATCAATCAATCAAACTTTATTTTTATTTACTTTCATACAGGTAAGTGCAATTCAAAGTGCTTGACAGATGATACGATAAAAAGACAGAACAAGTGTAGAACATAGAAACCAAAGGAACCAAAAAAAAAGACAATTTAAGAATTTTGAGACCAATGCGCGCACGCGCACACACACACACACACACACACACACACACACAAAGAGACACTTAAAAAGCCATAATAATAAAAACAATAATAAAGAGAAATTAAGAAAATAAATTGAGTTAAATATAAGCTAGACTAAAAGTTAGATAAAATAGATAAAAAAAAACGCAAAAAACCCCAATAACAATAAAAAAAAAAAAAAAAATGGATAAAATGAATGATATGAGATTTTACCACAGCAATACATTAAAGTAGAAGTACAAGTATAATTGTGGAATAATATATCAAAACAAGGCTATTTATTCATTCTGTACATTCATGGTTATACTTTTCTATACGTCTCCAGTCGGAACTAAGTTTCCACAAACTTGCAGTAGCTTTGACCTTTTGCAGTTCTCCCTCACCTCAAACATGTGGCAAAAAGCTGTTTTGCTGATTGCCCAAATTCTGCACACGACTTTTGATGGAACACTTTCTGTAGATAGGTGGTTGCCATGGCATTTACACAACGATCTCTCTAGCTTGACTTAACAGTGAAGAAATTCCAGTTGTACATTTATTTTACTAGGCCAAAGTGTAGATCTGTGCTGAGTGCTCTACAGACGTCACTGCACATGCTCGGAGACGTGGTTTTGTATTTCTGCTTAAGGAATATGTCCAGCAAATGCAAACATGTGGCTCTTTAATGTGTTTTTAATCCTTTTTGGACAACAATGCAGCTCAATGGCACAGAGGAATAAGTTACAGTATATCAGGCAAGACTTGCCAGATAAAGTCATTGGTGTTTTTGGTCTCTTCAGGGGGATTGTTGATAATAGTAAAAAGATCAAATAACACAAACATTATCCTTTAACCTTAATGAATCGATGAAAGTAAGTCGCCCTAGTCGCCATCAATGTACATTCCTACATACCTATAACACCATGGGACCCAGTGTGTGAGGAACTTTGTAATCCAACTAAAACCTTTAGCTGCCTTAATTTCCACTTGACTGACACACACCTCTCCCCTCCACCATTAGGTCAGCCTTCTCAATTGTGATCGGACCGACTTATTCGTCCTAACTGCCCTCCGTTTCATCAAGTGAATAAAATAAAACGGCAAACTCCAAAGACAGTGTCCTGGTTTCTGTCTCCCTCCCCTTGGTGGCATCACACATCTCCTCAGCACCAGTTTCTGTCTCACAGTGTGCTGCTCTTCTCCTCCTCCCTCAGGCTGTGGGTCTGGGCCTGGACTATGTCAAACTGGGAGGTCTGAGCGGTGCTGAGAGGATGACTAAATACAACCGGCTGATTTCTATAGAGGAAGAACTGGCCCAACAGGGAATCCTGGGTAGGTTCTTTATACTCCTCCCTTGTCTTTTTTTTTTTTTAGCCAGAAAGAGAAAAAGGAAGCCAGACAAAGCCAGAGAGAGAGAGGTAGTAATGCCTGGGCTTGAGAACACATCTGTGTGTGTGTGTGTGTGTGTGTGTGTGTGTGTGTGTGTTGATGTGAAAGGAAACTGTGTGAGGAATCATACAAATCTGTATTTGTGTGTTTGAGTGGAAGAATGAAAACCCCTCCCTTGGGTCTGTTAATTGGCTGCCTAATTACACACGGGGACAAATACTTTCCCATCCGTCATTTCCAAAAAGCAGGCCGGGACACTGGAGGGTTAAAGAGAGATGAGTACATGTCTGTGTGTAATCAATTCCCATCATAACAAGTTAACATGTTTATTGGTATTTAATGTTTGTGTTGACAGTACACGCTGGAGCCCAGAGTGGACTGAGGTGGAGTGGAATGCTCAGTGTGCTTCAGCTGCAGCAGCAGACACCTCATTGCAGTCCAGCTATCTGAGGCATCAGTGGTCAAGCTTTTGTCCATTCACGTTATTTCATTATTTTGTCTCGCCCACAGTCTTCAAGGAGAAGCACCCCCCTCCACTATTCACTGAAAAACCACAGGAGCAGTCCACTACTGCAGAGAGTCCTGAGTCTGACACGGCCTGCCTCACAGCTTCTGTTCCAAGAAAATATGACTGATTTATACCAGTCTTCAAAATTGTGTCAGTGCTAACACATTGTAGTGTACTTTCATCATTTAATTCTTCTGTTTTCACGTACTTGCAGGTCAGGATTTCACTTATAGAACCTGCTGTGTTGGTTATAAACAAAGTGCATTCATCTAGTTGCCTCTTCAGGTGTATCCAAGCCAGATTAGCAGGTGCTGTACACTGTTCCTCCTTACACAAACACAGGTCTGCTTTCAGGTCCAATCAACATCACAATCATCAATCATCTCCACAAAACCATCCAAACATAGCAGCACTCATGAGCCCTAACACAGCAACACACGGGCCGTCACTATTCACTACAGTGGAAACACTAGAGATCTTTACTTCATGTGGCCACTGCTATTTACAGGATGTTTTTTTTATGAATAATGTTTGTATCATCTCGTAAGTTTTGGGGGGGTTTTTGCCAAAAAAAGACCAATATTAATTTCGAACCGTTTCAAATTTGTATTCTATAAACATTGTGTTTAACATTTAATTTGCATTGTACCAACCAATACAAAATTCAAAAATATGTTTTTAAAAAGTTTAGCAAAAATGTGTTTTCTCTGATTTCTTATTCTGTTCATCATAGCACGACTCCTGGGAACTACTAATCTAGAATACCATAAAACTCTCCACTGAAACTCAAGATGAATGAAAATTATTTTAGTATTCACAGCTCTAAAAGGCAGGTTCACCCATCACACTCATTCATACTGACTTTAATGAAGAACTGGAAGACATAAGACCATTGTGAATCAAATCAATTCATAGAATCCTCTAATCTTATATCACAGTTGGGTGACTCTGGCTTCATATCATATATTTATAAAGGACAATACTGATCTATTGTTTTAAGAGTATGACCAAATAAAAATAATTGTTGGTTCATTGTGTTCATTTGGCCAGTGGAAGCTCTGCGCTTTAACAGAACTGGATGAGAAGAGGCTGTAAGAAGCTGTGGGACGATAAATGCCAGAGAATACAACCCACCCCCCACACACACGCACACAGAGCCGTGTCAGTGTTGTCCGACAATGCCTTCCGCCTGTCTGTTGGGGACTTGTGAAGTAAAGGCCCCTTCATAACTGGTCAGCTCCCTCGCTGACCCCTCTCATGGCTCCTCAGTTCCTGGAGGAAATGCTTCTGTCAGTGTGTAAAAACAGGAGAGGAGGAGCATCCGCCCGCCCTGCAGCACATCAAAAAAGGCTGCTTGTACACAGTGGAGAATGGAGGAATGGAGTGCTTTGTGTACCAGCCACATACAGCTGCATCAATGGGCCTGTCAAGTGAGTTATCCCTTATTCACAGCTCTTTTCTAAACACACAGAATCTAGCTGACGGCCTGCTGACACTACAATAGTCCTGCTCAACTCTTTAAGGATGGAAATGAAAATTTAGACTGAAGATATTGCTAGAAGGTCCAGTTGGCACAAAACCCACACATTACATTTATTTCCTTTGCATACCAGTTTCACTTAACTCATCATGGTTTACATGAAGTTCTTTTTTAATTTTTTTTTTATTTCTACGTAATACAATTGTTTCATTTTCTTTCTTAAATGAAATAACAAATGTTCTCCAACTGCTAATTCTTCCGGTTTCATTCTATTTGGTTTCTTCGTTTGCTGTCAGCTTACACTCAGTGTTGCTGTAAATGTTGGGGTGGGAAGACAACCTCTAATCAATGAAACGTGCACACACAAACTGAGGCCGGACACACAGCAGCGTCTCAACTGAGGCTCCCCGGCAGGCAATTACTGTGTTTGGGAACATAAATGAAATGACTAACAAAATAGGTCAAATTAAGTGTTTCCCAGACACACTAAAAGGACCTCCCTAATTGCCGGTCCCTGAAGGGACAAAAATACAAAAACAACAAAACATTATATTGTATCGGCCGATGATGAGAGGAAAGACGGAGAGAGGCTGACGGAAGAAAAGGACACAGCATGGTTTGTGTAATTACATGTTTTGCCTCGATCTGCGGTGTCTGTACCGTCCGTCAATCAGCAACAGCGAGTCCGGCGGCTGAAGCAGATGGTGGAGGAAGGAATTGAGCCGGTCATTGACTTTGTTTCTGCTGAGGGAAGGAAGAGGGAGACAACAGATCCAAAGGACACTCGCGTCACTCCTCCTCTGAATCAAAGATTATATTGTATGTTGGCGTACTATTAAGTTGTGCCAGGACGGCCTTCACTAGAAGAACCTCATTAGATATGGAGGATATGAGGAGGCAGAGACATAAATCAATACGAAGACCTTCTCTTCTTTTTTTCATTTTACTCCTACTTAAGCAGTTCAACCACTCACTGACACTTTATCCTCCAAGATAATTCACACATCCTTATACTACTTTTGTCATGAGAAAATAGAGGAAAACTGCAAAACTGATTAGTTTATTGAATCTCCTCACAGACCATTTCCTGTATCTACGAGGTCCACTGTTGTGACTAAATCTGCTGTTAAATAAGATTAGAGTGTGACTTCCTCTGCGGCATTTGGTTCAGTGGAGTGAGGAATGAATGAAAGTGTGGAAGATGAAGTCTTGCAGCCTGCTGCTGATGAACCTGGTTAGAGAAGAGACTTTGAGCAACAATGGCATTTCCTCCACCACTCTGTTAGGGGGGATTGGGAGCTGGAAATTGCACCTCAGCACTAAACGAAGCCTAAGCTTTAATTAACAGCAGCACACAATAGGTGACGGACATCGCCAACAGTTCACAGCTCTCATGTTTCAACCCCTCACTCAAGGAAGTGTCTGGGAAATTTGGGCAGGTGTCGAGGGACAACAAAACAACACGCGAGTAGCCCAACATTGTGGTTAAATCACCAGCAGTCATTGTGACTTTCAAAGGGCAAAGGCTGATCCTCTGCTCCATACCTGACTAACACCCACCTCTGACTGAGGCTTAAAGGGAAAATCCACCCTAAGACACACTGTTACACAACAGCCAGGGGTGAAGTGTTTTGCATTTCTGAAATATATGGTGGTTTACAGTCTTGTCATTTACTAATACGACTTTGTTCATCATATCATGATTTTCCCGGCTTGAATGCAACAGAATCGGATGACTAAAAATGTAAAATCTCCAGCAAATTGTAAAAATCTGATTTTAGTTTCATTTACTCCGAATTAAACACAAAAACAGGAGTTTCTTACCCAAAGGTTTAAAAGTCACACAATAGCCTCAGAAGACCAGAATGCAGTGCAGCTATGGATTACGTTTGTTACAAAATCATCAAACTCAAATACGGTAAATCACAAACTAAAGTATATTAGACATGTCTGTAATCCATAATTACAGAGTTACAGCTGGAGCAGAGCTGAGACTTTAGGTCCTAACTGGACATACTGGTTCCAACCCTGTCTCCTAGAAATGGAAGTCTATATACTACTACTTTGTTTTGCCAAATGTGTTTTGAGAGGAACGTAGAGAGAGGAATTGTGGATTCCGTTAAATGTTAATAAAGTAATTTTCAGTATTTAACCAAGAATCTTAACCAACACCTTTGAGTGGCCTAAACAGAACCACCATTAAGATGTCTGTAGCAATAAGTGGATATTGTAGGAAAACAAATTAAATACGTTGTCAGTGAACATTTTATTGACATGTTCAGTATCAACATGTTCATGCATTATGTTTCTCTTAAAATCTATTTGCTTTTGCAAATCAGCAGTATATAAAAATAATTTATATGACACAGTGTTATTGATTCTCACAGAAACATGGCAGAAAATCCCCCCAAAAATGGAAGTTTCACCAAGACTACTTTTAACCACGCTTTTATTTTTCTTTCTTTCTTTCTTTCTTTCTTTCTTTCTTTCTTTCTTTCACCGTGGGTGTAATTCTAGTGTTTACCTGCCGATTGTTCAGATAGGAGATAAAACTATTTTAAAAGTTTTAAAATCTTTCCTCAGTACTGCAGTATTTTGGTGCCTGAAAAGCCAGAAAACTATATTCAAACTGCCGTTTCTGAATCATATTCTTCTCACTGTTACCTTTACCAACACACTGACACCACTGCAGTCCGTGTTAAAGCAGCTCTATTTTTGGTCTAAATGCTCGCTAACAGTGAAAAGCATCTAAAAGTGTTCGTCCCTTGATTTGTCCTGTATCCTCGAAGTGACATGGCCAAAGGCCGACGTCCATTCTAAAGCAGAACAGGTAGTACAAACTGCAGGGTAGATGCAGCAGAGAGGAGGCAGTGCCCTACATAAAATGGTGGCCTAAAAGAAGGTTGGGGGTGTAAACGTGAGTGAGTGAGGGGAACAGGGGAAAGTCTGCTCAAGGCTGCAAAACCCACTCCACTCTGTTCCTCGCAGTGCAAACAAAAAACTGGGCTTTACCTTCAGTATTAGAAAAAGAGCTGAATGAACCTTGAACAGGTGGTGTGGGATGCACGTCTTTCATTTCACTGAAATCAAAGGGCCTCAATCACTGACACACTTGTGCTCTTAGGCCTTGTTCAGACTGCCAGCCTGAATCTATTTTTTGGCATATCCAGATTGTATCCAGATTTCTTTTAGAAAGTCTGGACAGCAAAAAAACAAATGAAAAGGGATTTTTGCAAATCAGATACAAGCCACACTTGGAGGTGGTTTGAAATGTGATTCCAATCGGATTTCTACAGATGCATCTCAGTCCGGACGCCCTGGACGCTTAACTTGGATTTCAGAGTGTCTACCGGTACACGTGGGCGGGGCCAGTGAGAGAAATACTACTGCGCATATTCAGTGGGCCCCATACCCCAGGAAGTAAACCTGGAAGCTAGAAACTTTTTTGGCATATGCGCCAGGCAAGGAATTCTTATTGGATTGAATCGGTGCCATCTTTGGTCCGGTATCCATTCTTATAATACATCCATGCTGTAAACCAGCCTGTAAACTCCGTCACTGAGTGTCTGGTGCGACGGAGGAGTTCTGCACCGCGACTTGACAGCGCGATTGTTTGGAGGGCGAGATGATGGATCTTCCATGTTGGAAAGCCACGTCACCAGTGTACACAGTTACTGACGCCTACGTCGTTACTGTAGCAACCCATGCAGATAGGTTGGTGATGTCTGGACACCCAAATCTGATCTGATCACTTGCTTGATTTGAGAAATAAATCTGATTTGCCTGCAGTCTGAACAAAGCCTTTGTCCACATGCTACGTAACCTCTGGCTTGATCCACAACCAGGATGCCTGCTCTAATTTTTCTTTTTTCTGATGTGGAAATCCACTCACGACCCATCTGACTGTATTACTGACACCCCATAATACAGTCAAATGAGTATTTTAAATGCATTGTGTATACACAGTAAAATTAAATGCTAGACATTGATTTTGCATCATGTGATCTTCCGTCACCCACGTCCGGTCTATATAGGTGGGTACTCATGTCAGGGCCAAGCCCGGCCCTTCACACCGCAGGGGAGAGGATGGGATGGGGACCTGCAAACACAGACACTCACTGAAACAATCGGGGTTGTCACGTTTTACTCAAACTACAGCAGGTGAAAATGACTATGCTGAGATTCTGTCATTGAGGCCACAATGAAGCGACATGATGGTGTTACAGTAATATGATACACATGAAATGGTGGCTTCAGTGTGAGCTCTGTTTTGTAGAGCTGATTATATGCACGAAAATCCACAAAATCACATGTACACCACCTTTTCAACAAAGGCCAAACATTTGAGAGAATCCATGATACAATTCTAACCGAAACACAAAAGATCTAATCTTGGATCGTATTGTTAATATTCTGTTACAGATGTCTTTCTTTGGGCTAATGAGGCAGTCCTGCGATCTGCTTGAAGAAAGCTACTTTCAAATCAACACATAAGACCAGAAACTATTGATAGACTAAACAGACAACTCATCAGAATAAATGAATAAGAAACAATAAAGATTAAGTCTAGTCGCTCTTCAGAAAGACCTCACAGATGCATTATAGCCCACAGAAAGTTTAAAGTGAAGGAGATGAAACTTACTGGCGTCGTGTTGGGACTCCAGCACATCCCTCCGTCTCAGCAGGATCCTCTGCAGCTCCTCATCGCGGCTTGTTGATGGAGACACTGCCTTTGGTTTGGGGGAGGTTCTATTGAAATTCTCCTAGAGAGTTTCAACAGAAACACATATTTACATGCAGACAGCCTGTTCAGGACCAACAGAGCTGCAAAGTAACC
Source organism: Maccullochella peelii (assembly GCA_002120245.1). Classification (NCBI taxonomy): domain Eukaryota; kingdom Metazoa; phylum Chordata; class Actinopteri; order Centrarchiformes; family Percichthyidae; genus Maccullochella; species Maccullochella peelii. The sequence continues at coordinate 18,124 of LKNJ01006469.1, forward strand.
ATTACAGTACATCTGGGATTAACTTACTGCTACTTGTCTGGCTTTAACTGGAGTGAATGCATAATTAACAGTACAACAGTAACAGAATATGTGCTAATTTAAACTGTTATTCTTCATCTTGTTTGTTGAGTATGTAAATATTGACTGTAGCTCTTTAAATGTTGCAGTAGTACTTTCTCGTAGGTTAAATATCTGACTATTGTTGAATTTGGTGATATTTTAACATTAAATTCTGGTGTTAGCACATCCATGAAGAGTGTACAAAACAAAGCCTCTCCTCCCGTGTAAACACAGTGAAAGTTCAACCAGTAAAATATGGCTTGTGAGGACATTTGATTGTTTTAAAGTCCAATTACCATGATTCCTTTAAGTTCCTGAATGGCAGAATTAGAGGGCAGCCTCTCCATCTGATAAAAGGAAAATAGGAGGGAAAAGATGGGTTTGGTAAATAAACAGCAGTCTGACACATTATACTTATTTTTCCTCATTCAGCACTTAGAGGCTAAACTGCACCTCTTACCACAGAGACGAGACACTGTAGGCAAGCATAAGGACGTATGCTTTCTACAAGAAGCAAATGTGTAAACACACAATCATTTTGAGTCACGTCAATTTTCCCATCCTCATTATTTATAATTACCTCATAGAGCAGGTCCTAATGCTATCTAATTTGGCTGAGTTGTTGTGGCGGAGGAACATGCAGACTAAAAGATGTCTTGGCCATATGTCATGTTTTATCAAAACAAGCAGCTCTTAGATAATCCCACACACTGATGGATTTAAGAGCACTGAACAATATACGCTCAACAATGTACAAAAACCTCTTTCAGGCCCCAGAACACTGGACGTTTGCAGGCGGTGGTTCAGTTTGGTGATTTCAACAAAGACGACAACACATTTTCTGTCACAATCACATGCACTTCATTTAATGACCCTCCACTTTCATGTTTTCATGTCTTCTCCGTCTTCAGTGTTTAGTATTCACTGTGAGACGTCTCTGCAGTTTGTACCAGACTTTTCTACTAACTTTCTGCAGATGGCGCTCTTTTCTTTGTCTGTCTGACAAACAAATTCTTCTTCCATTTAGTCCAAACAAACGGTGAATAATACAAATCACTTCCTGTGTTCCAGGAGATTTTTCTCAGACACAGAGGGTTTACAACTGCCAACATGCAGGCCTGTAGTTTCACAGTGGTGTGTGCTGGTGGAAAGACCAGCGACTGATCTCATGATCGTCATCACAGAAGTTTATCTCTCAAATTTCAGTTCACTACTGAGATCCATCAGCCTGAGAAGCAAAAATGTACCTCCAGCGGCTGGCGAAAATCTAGCTCCATCATTGTCTTACTGTAGTATCTTATTTCATTGAGTGGCTTTATTTAACCAATTCCAATTGTGTGTACATACAATAACACGCCTAAATGTGAAATTTGTTATTGATTATGGCAAATATATTTAATGAAGGCAGCCGGAGATATGTTATATCATTCAGCAGAACTACATGAAAAATGTAGTATGCAGGTGGGGAACACGTCAAGTGTTAATGAACAAAACATCAGAGCACTAGTTCCACACTTTATTGTTTCAGGCCCTGCAATATTCCTATAATATCACTATAGAGACGTAACATTTTTTAAACCTCAGGTCACTTGCCACCATGGCAGATAGGTTTCTTATATTAATAAATACTATTTAAGTTAAGAACAGTCAGAGATTAAGGTTACAAGTTGCATTCCATATTTCTATTGTCAGGTACCACTGACTCAGTGTTTACAAGAAGTGGCAGACAAAAGAATTGATGCTCAGTGACCTGCCACAGTGGCAGGTGAGGAAAAAACTACATTTCAGATCCTGCGTACTTTACATATCTTAAATCATATTTCTATGATATTTCTCTGTCATCTACCTTGTGACTTTATTCACATTAATCATAGTAACACATAATCTATTGTATCTACTCATGGAGTCATGGAGTGAATATCATAGGGACTGTGCCTCTGTGCATCCTACCCTGTAGCTCTTCAGATAACACGGAGTGTAGGGCTGTCACTTTTCATTCCAATTTGGAGCTATTATTCAAACGTGGTTAAAAATGTAATATTAAATCTGTCATGATCTGTCTGAATTAAAAATTCACAGTGTGTATAAGGCCAACAGAATGTGTCTTGTACTCCAGCAGGGGGTGTTCTAAAAGGCAATGCCACTGTGATCAATTGTATGCACTGTTGGCCTCAGTAGACTAGGTTATTGTAGTTCTGTTTGCTAACACAAAACGGAGAAAACTTGCTGTGAAGTAATATGAGGAAGATGGAAAAATCGTGAATGACGGCAATGCTGTTTGCTGACTTCGTAAACTGCATTAGCCTTACAGTAACGTTAGCTTGTCAGCCAGGTGAGCAAGGTCGTAACTGCGTGTTGAAAAGTGGTCGGCTCAGATGAAAAAACACTTTTTAAATGGTCTTCAACATAGGTGATTTTAGGCAATGTAATGGGGGAGGGGGTCGGTATGAGATCCGAGTAGATCATTACGGCAGGTTGGGAAAAAAATTGCATAACAGAGCATCCAAAGGGCATAAAGCCTAGGCTACTACAGAGTGGACAATATGAAAATACTAAGCATAAAATGCACAACAACACTGACCACACAAGTAACAGTCATCCATATGCATCATTGGACAATGCGCATTGTATGTTTTCCTATTGTTCGTTCTCATTTGTTAGTTAACATTTATTGGTGCAAGCTACAAGAACATTTGAACAAATTATGCTTTTAAAAAGTGAAGGGGACAAAATCGTCCATTTCAAAAAGTGGTGGGGACATGTCCCCAGCGTCCCCAGTGTAAATGACACCTATGCAGGTGAGGCACCAAAAATGAACAGAACAACATTAATTCTACAATGTAGTTTAGGGTTAATTTGGTTATGGTGGGTTAATTTGAAACATTTTTGAAACAAAATTCATTCAAACAAATGACATATTAGTTGATTTTCACTGACAATTTACTGCCATGAAACTAAAGGGTAGAACCCTTCATGTGAAAAACACAGCAGGTCCCAGACACTGTCAGGATAATACACCATGTAAGGGGATTATTGAAGTTACCTGTCTCCTGTTCCTATTAGGTGACTGGCTGACAGGTCGAAGTTGAATGCCCTTCTTGATCCTTTGCATCATTTCCCCCACTGCCTGCTGCCTGATGTCCACTTCTGGGAGTGACAGACACACACAACAAAGATTTCATCGCCAAGCTTCTCAACAGACGTGTTGTATTTAGCGGCTTCACTGATACTAAATGGGAGTCGGCCTCAGTGGGAAACAGTGCCAAGAACCAAAGTGAGTTTAAATTATTTTGAGAGGTACGAGGCACTGTGGAATACACAGGCATCATTAGCACTGCACTTGAAATATAGCTCATTTGGATGTAAAAACTTAAAAATGACACGAGGCCCCAGGAACAATCAATGAAGTTTTCGTTGGAGAAACTCCAGCTTTTCCTCTTAATTATGCCATAAATATTGACTGAACTGTATTACTGTGAATCCTATGCTAGGGTGGATTTGGCTGTAGTCACAGAGCAATTAAGAATCATTGCTGTGGCCCTAATTTTGTAGTATTCAAAGTACACCTGTAGAGTTCAGAGCCCTTGTAGTGTGTGCGGTGGCCAAAATTATTCTGCAATGAATGTTGACGCTAACACTATTCAGAAATGTTTCATCCAAAAGTTCTGCTAGGATAAGAGAGTTTCTCAAGTTCACAAAAAAATCTAATACTGCAATAATGCAGCCCATTGGCAAAGAAATGTGAATATTTAATTTTCAAACATTCAATGGCATACACAGTGGAACTATTGTCAGTAAGATGTCTTTAAAATGTCACACAAAAATGAATTCGTGTTAAAGTAATAGTAAAACATTTTTCTCCAAAGTGCTCAGAAAAAGACTATTATTCAGGTGTCACAGTCAAAGATCCTTGGTTGGCACCTATTCAGCCCTGTATGTAATTCCAACAAATACCCTGTGTGTAGCGCCCAATTCAGGCCTCATATATTCAAAAACTGTTTAACGAAATGAGGACACAGTATAGCGTATTCAGTCAACATGGACGTCCTATCTGCTCCAACAAGTCAAGGCTTCCCATTTGTTTGCACAAATTGAAGAATTTAACATGTTGAACTAATAGGCCAATGATGGAGATTCGAGTTTGAATTTCTCATGCACCACTTGCTACAACATTTGTCCTTCTACACAATAGTGACTTTGGTTTGCAAAGGAAAGGGCAAAAAGGATAAAATCTGAAAGGCAAAAATAGGATTCAAAAACACTTCTCCTACACTGAAATGCATGAGAAATAGCTGCCCTGAGGAGAATAAAATACAAAATGAACATACATTGCACAGAGAAAGAAAAGATACGCTGAAAGTTTGAACTGAATGAACGAGCATGAGTTACAGAATATGAATATTAATACAGCACCCCCTCTCACTGTCATCACTTGGACTACAAAATATCATTTATGGGAACACAATGAAATTGAATATTTGAATACCGGTCGAGGCAGATGAGCGCCCACCCAGAGCCTGGTTCTGCTCGAGGTTTCTGCCTGTTAAAAGGGGGTTTTTCCTTGCCACTGTTGCTTGTGCTTGCTCTGGGTGGGAATTGTTGGGTCTCTGTACACATAAGGAGTCGGTCTAGACCTGCTCTTTATGACAAAGTGCCCTGAGATATATATAAATAAAACTGAATTGAATTGAATACTAAAGCAAGTCATTTCAGGTCGAACAATAATGACCATCTAAAATCAGTCCCCCCACTCATGCACCACTTTTTTTTATTCACAGTGTTTATGGTTACTACATCCATCTGTGTGGTGGTGGAATACTAAAAACTGCACATTTATCATATGTTATATGAAATAATAAGGTTTGTAAATCTGCTGTGGATTACATATTTGAAATAATATTCAAAATATAGAAAATGCCGTACTTACACATATAAGTAAAGCACACTGTGGCCTGTGTCTTTGTTGCAAAAACATTTGAACAGATATTTGGGCATAGTGGAACCCTGCCTGAGCAAACATCAAACCCTAGAGGTTTTCCTTGTTTTTTGATTTATAGTTATTGGTGTGTGGATCATGTGACACTGTGACCTCAGCGTGACCCCATATTTGAGCCACTTTTTATTTTGCTTCCCTGAGAAAAGAGAATGTAGGCAGGTCTGTTTCCCTTCCTAGCGCTCTGGGCCAAACACAGCAGAGTACCACCATGCTTTTTGAAAAAGTCCTTCAGTAGAGCAGGTGTGCAGGGGAATTATTGTTCTCTATTTTACTGAGTTCTTCCTCGTGTTTTTGCCAGTTCTTGCTTAATATCACCATCACGTTCAAAACGTGTGTATTTGCCAAACAGCTTGAAAAGCGTTGATTGTTGGTTCTTCATCAGCTGTTTTGTGTGTGTATTGTTGTAGAAATAGCTAACTATAATAAACCTTTGCTGGTGATGAAGCCTTAACTGTGTATTGTATTAATACTGGTGTATTACTTTAGAACAAACAAAGACCCGCATCAGATTACATTGATGGGGGTCATTATACAAAAAATAATGGACACCTGCCAGCCAATCCAAGTGGAAAGTTCTCCTTTACCATGGTATAAACAGGTTTACTACATGTAGGATGGTGCAGCCGCAAACAGTTCTGGTCAACATTATTGGCACCCCTGGATTTTAAGTACATCAAGTACAATATCTCCTGAAACAAAAGTGTGTAGTGAAACAGCTTTTTGACACAGAACAGACAAGGATAAAACAATAACAATTTAAAAAAGCAATAGGGGGAAAAGTAGAAACATTTTCAAAAAAGTATTGGTGCCCTTTTTAGAAATTCAAATCAGTTTGAAAAAAAAACAACTAGATTAGACTCACCTGTGATAAATTAGAAAGTAGACTCACCTGTGATGTATTGTCAGTGCTCACATGACTTAAATGAGCCAATGAATGATGCCTTTGATGCTTAAAAAGGCTGCTTCATTGCCTGTTCCTTGTTTTCACAATGGTGAAGACAAGAGGGCTGTCTGTAAGCATCACATGTGCTATTATCACCAAACACAAGAATTCTAAAGGGTACAAGGCCATCTCCAAAGACCCTGGCATCCCTGTTTTAACAGTGTGCAACGTTATTAAGAAGATTGCTACTCATGGAACTATCAAGAACCTCCGTGGGGGAGACAGGACAATCGATGAGAGAAGTTGTTGAAGATTGGTGCTGTGGAAAAGACACACATAAAACATCCAAAGACCTGAAGGCTGACCTGGAGTGACGGTTTCAACCCATACCATACACAAAACCAAGAAGGGCTTTATAGGCGAAGGCCAAGGAGTATGGAGTCATAGGAGTGCCATAAAAAAGAATAAATCTGGGAAAGAATAAGACAATAAATGTGGAAATATAAAGAGAAATAAATTATTTTTCCTTTTGCTTTTCCCTTATTGCTTTTTTTCCCCTTTTGCTTGTGCCTTTCTCTTATTGGCTTTGCTTTTCCTTGAAGGGCCAAGCTGTCAATCAGCTGGCTTTGGGCGGGCCTTCCTTCCTTCCTGAGTAATCTTTTTAGCGCAGACAACAGGAAGTAGACACGACGCGGACGTGCGCATGCGCAGTTTGTTGGGGAAGGAAACATCATGGCCGAAGTGGAGCAAGAGTTAAGGAGAGGTGTCCAACAAGTTCTTGTAACACTTGCTCAGTATGTGGAGGAACATTTCAAACCAGACTGTTTTGAGGATGGTGGAA
>LKNJ01006470.1:0-17153 GCA_002120245.1 Maccullochella peelii
AAATAGATCTGTAGTTTAAAATTTGGTATAGACACTTACTATGAGGGAATTCTTGGTCCGGGTCAAAATTGACCCAGACCATACTGTGAAGGCAAAAAATATGAACAATATGTAAGGGCTAGCAAAACAAGTGTTCTTGACATGCAAATAAAGCCTGATTCAAGATCCCAAGTAAATGCTCTGACCTATTTTCTCTGCTCTCCTTTGGTCTTTTAGCATAGGCATGGGCCTCTGAACACAACAACCTCTGTGCCTTACTGACCCCGCACAACTAACACGTCTTACCGGTCTGCCATGAGGCATTTCATACCCTTCACCACAAGGCCTTGATGCCAGCACCTCAAAGTGTCTGTGTGTGTCTGAGCACAAGAGTGCAACATGGTCTGCTTTCCCATCATTCACTGTGAAGTCCTAAATGATTCTCCATGTGATTCTGCAAGAGGATCCCATAGAGCTGTGGCAAACCCCAAAGTCTCTAAGCCAGACCAGCCGAAGGAGGACGCTGGGGGACAAAAATATTCACAGTCAGCAGAGAGAACAGATAGTCTATAAATCATGCTACCACATCAGAGTTGTACCTGCATTCGTTTCATATCTGTGGCAAAGTGACATGTTGCTGTAGCTTCTTCCAACAGTCTTTGTGACTGATGAAACTATTGGGCAGTGGAATGATGCTGGGTCTGGAACTTTATTTGGATAACAGCTCATATATTAATTTCCTGTACTGGTGTAATGGGCAAGCATTTAAAGTACACAGTAATATTAACACAGGGAATGGCTTTGTGACTAATTTGCTTGGTTGCTCTTAGGCCAATGTTTGCACATGTGTTCCTATTTAATGTTTTTTTATTGTGATGTTTGGTTTTGATGCAGCACTTCCTTTAATCCAAGACACTTTTCTCCTGTGGGAGAAAATAAAATAACCCTTCCTATTTGAGTGCATTATAAGCAGTGGTGGAAGAAGCACTAAGATATTTTAACTCAAGTAAAAGTAGCAATGCAACGATGTAAAAACACTAAATTACAAGTACAAATCCTGCATTCAAAATAAGTTAAAGTACAGAGGTAAAAGAAAAAGTAAAAGTAAGCACCACTTGTTAATGTTATATTATCATACATAATTAGATTTGTATTGCATAAACGTGTAAGAAGCATTTTTTGTTGTAGCTGGTCAAGGTTGAGCTACTTTATATGCTGTTGGGTATATTAAAATAGATCATAATGTATAAATTGATCATATGTTTTGGATGTAAAATCTTAAGTAAGCTCTACTAGGAAGTAATCATTATATACTGTCAGTGAAAAGTAACTAAGTACAGTACATTTACTCAAGTACTGTCCCTAAGTACAATTTTGAGGTACTTGTACTTTACTTGATCAACAGAATTAGGCAACGTTAAGATTATTGGGAATGTTTCCATTCTTCTATACTTGCACCTAACATGAGAAAACGTTTATGGGATTGTGTATCTGTTCTAGCATAGGCCTACTATCTCATATTAAAATGTTGGCAACAATAAACAAAAGTAGAGGTAGTAACTAAGTTATTACAGAATTAGTAATTACTAGCTAATTAATTTGGAAAACTAACAAGTCTAGGCTGAGTCGCCTTAACGTGCGTCCACCTCGTCTGTCTGCCAACTGTCTCCATGGTTACAACGCATGTGTAGTCACGTTTTAACTTACTTAGCCACCTTTGTGAATTGGTATCCTGTATGTGTGCCGTACTATTGTTGCGCAGTTTCTAAGGGGTAAGTTAAACGTCGTAATGAGCGGGCCATTATTTCTGTTTATGAATATGCGAGGCCTCGTTTCAATAAGAAAGTGGATTCAAAATCAAGACTTATACTGAGTCAGTGGACTGCGCTGAGGGGAAATAATAACCAGAGAGGGTTACCAAGGTAGTGGCGACGCACAGGACGAGGAGACAGCGTAGGGAGGGAGAGACTAGCAGCAGAGATAGGGAGAGAGACCTCTGTAACAATATTCAATACTCACGGTATGAATTTAAGCCAAAAGAGGCTGCGCACATATACATGTAGCTTTGCGGACTTTTGATGGACTTACATCATCCGCAGACTCCCTGCTGACTTGTCGATGAAGACCCTGTCAGATTCTGGACAGGTGAGTGTTGAGATCATGCTGGTTGTGACACTAAAAAGGTCTGCTTGAGTTGCATTTGTCTACAAACAACACACATCTTCTGGTCTGTAGAATTCTCACTCAGGTGTTTCAGGTAACTTTCGAAAAATAATAATAATACCTAAATCAGTTTGGTGGTTCGAAGGAAAACTGTAAGCCACAAAGGAGACACCATAGACATACAGCCTTTTCATGTTAGGCTATTTTATTTGGGGAATCATTTTATTTAGGTGGTGAGTTTGTGAAAACGTTTGCCTTTTTGACAGGTGACAGAGCTAACTGCCCGATGGAGAAATATGAAAAGCTGGCCAAAATTGGTGAGGGTTCCTATGGTGTGGTGTTCAAGTGCAGACACAGAGATACTGGCCAGATAGTTGCCATCAAGAAGTTTGTGGAATCTGAAGATGACCCGGTCATTAGGAAGATTGCCTTGAGAGAAATACGTATGCTGAAGGTGAGAAGACATTATGACCCAATAGTATCAAGTTTGCTCACATCTAACACCACAGGTGGACACGCACTCATTAAATTATATGATCTTTTGTCATGCACACAGATTGCTATATTATATATTGTTGTATGTCAAATTAAACGCCATAAACACAACATTAGGAGGCAGCAGACAATAACAGGTTCTAAGTCTGCTTATAAAGACAGTCAGAGTTTGATTAAACATTGAATTGAACATTTTGGCCAATATTTTGGGCTGTTGAGCGCTGACACAGTGTCCATGTTCTCCGTTGGCCCCGCAGCAGCTGAAACATGTGAATCTGGTCAACCTGCTGGAGGTCTTCAGGAGGAAAAGACGGCTCCACTTGGTGTTTGAGTTCTGTGAGCAGACGGTCCTCAATGAGCTGGACAAACACCCTCGAGGGTAGGTCAGGGGCAACACAGGTGATCTGTCGGAAGTGTTGTTGGATAAGATTTGAACATACCTGTTCACTCGTTGTGAGTTGTTCTGAATCAGAGCAGTGAGTTATTGTAGATACTCACATAATAAGGGCCACGTAATAATTCACTGTCCATCTTCAGAAGTGTATCTCTCATCTATTTTGTTGGCACCTCTCACAAAAGTGCAGTGGTGGAATCGAACTAAGTACATTTACTCAAGTATTGTACTTAAGTACAATTTTGAGGCACTTGTACTTTACTTGAGTACGTCCCTTTCATGCTACTTTATACTTTATAAAAATATTTGACAATTTACATACAAAACACATGACCCGTTAAAGATTTAACTACCCAAATGTATAGAAATGAGTTAAATATACAGTGTATATTAATGTACCACTAACAGGGGCATTTGCTAATAATACTTCCTAGCTTTTTAAGTGAACGTAGGACTTTAAGTTGTCATTGAGTAATTTTACATTGTGGTATTGCTAAGCTTAAAGTTAATGATCTGAATACGTCTTCCACTACTGCAAAAGTGGGCCTCTCTTTTAAAGGAGTTATCTGTTTACCATATATCTCACTGTGTGTACAATTATTTCTTGTATTTGAGTACTGTTTAAGAGAGAAGGGCAGCAGAAAGGAACAGGGTGAATTACGAAGAGGGACTGTTGCCAAGAGATTTCAAAGATGTAGACACTGGAAACAGAGAGAGGGAGGAGGAAGTGCTAAGTCTAAAGCTAAATATTACTTAAGTATTTAGGGAAATGGTTATTCTGTTTTCTCCGTGTCTTGAGCTCTCCTCATGCTATCTATGGTCACAAGATAAGATTTTCGTGTAGTTTTTATCATGTTAAGTCACACAGCAAGTCACACAAGCCACAATGGCTAGTTGACCATTTTCCTTTTCCCACAAGGCTGTGCAGCAGAAACTCTAGCTGCTCCTGAAAACAAAGGCGCTGTTGCTGTTAGAGACAGGCCTAAGGTTACCAGGGTGACAAGACAGCTGTGTAAAGCACAACTTCTCTTTTGAATTTGCTGGAATAATAGATGAGGAAAACATGACTAGTAAATGGGTTTGGTTTTGTTCCTCTTACAACAATCAATATTCCTTTGTCTCTTGTCCTCTGTAGGGTACCTGAGACTCAGCTGAAGAGTATAGTGTGGCAGACTCTGCAGGCTGTGAACTTCTGCCACAAGCACAATGTCAGTATATTTTTAACCTGGTACTTAACTGAATGCTTTAAATGTTTTGTTGTTGTTTTGTCTTAAAGGATATGTTTGGATGGTTTTTTTTTGACTGCCTTAGAACAATACTGCCATGCCATATGTACAGTGCATTGAAGTCACTGGTCTCTTTAATAATTGGCCATGCAGTGATCCAAATGATGGGGGATAAAATCCACAGCCTCATATAAGCTCCGGCTGATTTTAGAAGGCATTTTTTTACAGAATGAAGACTGCATATTTTGTATTTTGTCCATCATTTACAATGTAGTTGTAAGGGACAAATGACTACAGCAACAAATAACTCTGTTAACGTACATATGGCACCTGGTTGTTGTTTTAAGATAGACTTGAAAAAATCTGAACATATATTTAACATGATTTATTATTTTCACTGTTTTACTGTTTATTTTTACCAAACATTTTATATATTGTTGATTTTTTTGGCTGCTACGCTTTTTAGCTACGTCATTGCATTGCACATGATATATTATTATCAATTATTATATCAGGTAAATACTCGTGTTTGCAAGAGCAATCTTATTTTAGAGTAGTTAACTTGCTTACTGTGGCTGCTCACCGCATTGCTTGAACTATGTTTTCCTGTGACAATAGTTTACCAATTCTCAGAACCTTGCAAAACCAGCTTATGTTTGACTAGCTCAGGTGTCAGTGCAAAATATTTGCCTGGAAAACTTTTGAGAATTGATGGTGTTTTCCAGACAACAATGAACAAACTCTGACTTTGTTTAGGCTTCCATTCCCGCAACAGGAATCATTTAAGTCTCAGTGACTGCAATGCAGTATTCAGTTTCAATACTGAAATGTGTACAGGTTTCTGATCTCTTGCTATTGTTCCTCCACGTCCACTCCTAACCTGTCAGCCTTAATATACGCATCTGTTCTCTGTCACTAAGAGACTGTGTATCATGTTGCCAAATCCCTGATCCTGAGCGTTTGTGTTGCAGTGCATCCACCGTGATGTAAAGCCAGAGAACATCCTCCTCACCAAAACCGGAGTCATCAAGCTCTGCGACTTTGGCTTCGCCCGCATTCTGAGTAGGTCATCCAGAGAGCCGGTGCATTTATGTGCATTTTGTGTTAATGCACCTCTAATGACTTATTCATCACGGAACCTATATGGGCTCCTGCTCATGCCCTCCTCACGTTCAGTGTTTCAGTGATTGCATTGCATAGGACGACCATCCAGCCAGTTAGTGAGTCTCTGTGTAGTGTGTCTCTGTTTACCCTTCCTGCCTTAGGTTTCGGTGTTGTGTTACTATACATTAACATGTAGTCATTCAGCATGCCTTGTAATCCCTTCCTCTACAATGTACGTGTTATTTAGTGGTCATTATTCACATGAACGGATTATGAGACAATGGCCCCCTGGCAACAGATATGTAAAAGATCTTTCTAGTCATTTTGAGTCTCTTTGTGGCCGTTTTCAGTCTCTGAGGATGTTTTGCGTCTCTTTGGGGTCGCTTTGAGTCTATTTGTGATAATTGTATGTCTTTTAGTGGTCCTTTGAGTCTCTTTGTGGTCGTTTTGTTGTCTTTTTGTGCCTCTTTGATTGACATTTTGCAGGTGAAGCCCAGGGCTCCACAGCCCTATTCAGTAATCTATCCATGATTATTCAGTATTTAAGTGTATAAGTGTCCGTGCAAGTTATCTCCATCTCTGTGTGTGTCGGTATACTCAGCAGGACCAGAAGATGACTACACAGACTACGTAGCGACCCGCTGGTACCGGGCCCCTGAGCTGCTGGTTGGGGATACTCAGTACGGGCCTCCTGTGGATGTGTGGGCTCTGGGCTGTGTCTTCGCTGAGCTGCTCCATGGGAATCCACTCTGGCCCGGGAAGTCTGACGTTGACCAGCTCTACCTCATCCGAAAAACTCTAGGTACACTGATAAGGGGGCCATAATAATGGCTGCTTAAAAGAAATAATCTTCCTATGGATGCACTCGCACAAACTCACTTGCATAACTATGATGACTATCACTTATACAGATCGCATATGACATTGCTTTCTCGACAGTTTCCACGATCAGCAGATGGATTTTATAGTAGTTCAGTTTTTAAATTCATGCTAAAATGACATATCTTCTACCTCACAGTCTTGGTTGGTTTGCTTTGCTTTCACACCACAAACAAACTACAGCAGTTAGCTTGAAAGCTAATTAAAACCAAATGGGCAAATGCACCCGAGTTTGTGTGAACTGAACCAAACAGGTTAGGGGTGAAAGCACCCTTAAGAAACATAAAGAAACTTTACTGAATAAGAAACCTGGCCTCTCTTATAATGGACTTTGCTTTTGTGGGTTTGTTGAACCAGTATAGAAAGCAGGCAAGCTTGCTCTGTTATTTTGAGGAGATAACACCAAAACCTGACATGTACTACGGATGTTTTAGATCTTAGTTAAGTAAAATGTACACCAATACACACACTGATTCAAATGTTGATACTGTATGAAGATTTTTATAATCTCATTTCTGACCTCAGGTGACCTGATCCCTCGTCACCAGCAGGTCTTCCGCTCCAACATTTTCTTCAGTGGAGTCAGTATTCCTGAACCTGACACGACGGTACGAATCCTGTTACCTTTGAGAATGCATATGTTCTTAATGGAGAGGCGATAAAGTGTGTTTGATGTTAATATTTCCCATTTATTTTTGCTCTAAGGAGCCCTTGGAAAAGCGTTTCCATGGAGTGTCTCTTCATGCCCTCCAGGTTATGAAGGTATGTTATGTATTGTGTAATAGAGCCTGAGTGTATACAGGCAAATTAGCTTATCACAGATATATCGGTATGATGGTTGTGTATGTTGGCCGATAAGTAAATCAGAAATTGCAGGACCCACAAGAGGTCCACCAGAGAAGCCAATCCGAAAATCCAAAATCAAGTGGCCAAAAGCCAGTGACAAGGAAGCATGGAGAAGCTTTGACCAGAGCCTACACAGCGCCCTACAGAACACTCTAAGAGGCAGCACAACCTCCAAACTGAACATATTTGGTGACATCATCTACGAGGAACGCAGAGAGAGATTTGGAGAGATGCCGCAGAGGAGAACCACCCCCAAACAGAGCGGGAGGTGGGAGAGGGAAATCCTTCACCTGGTAAAGGGGCGACGGCTCTGGCGGAAAGCATGGAGGAAAGCCAAGGACCAGGAAAAGGGCCTGAAGAACCTGTGGAACCAGATCAAGGCAAGACTCACATACCTGAGGCGAGCCGAAAGGATCAGGAAACGCAGAAGCCGCAGGGAGAAAGCAAGAGCATGTTTCGTCCGGGACCCCTTCAAGTACAGCAGAGGCCTGCTGGAGGAGAAGAAGACAGGAAGACTGCAGACCTCCGAGCAGGAGCTGGAGGATTACATCAAGGACCAGCTCAGTGACAGTCAGAAAGAGAGCCCCATCGGACCACCAGAGCACGTACCTCGCCCACCGGAACTTAACGCCCACTTAACTTTAGGTTAATAAATGAATATCGGGTAGTAAATCATCTCATTTAAAAACTGGATATTGTATCGGCCTCAAAAACCCACTATTGCCAGGCTCCATACAAACTAAATGATGACTCAATACTCTGGGTCCAGCCAGTATAAAATATATTTATCAAGGCAAAGTCAGTGTTCCAAATATTTTGAAAAGTAGACGCTCCATGCTAACTCTGCGTGTCTCTGTGTGAGCAGTCATGCCTGGTGATGGACCCCTCTCTCCGGCTGTCCTGTGAAGAGCTGCTGGAGCTGCCTTACTTCCAGGAGGAAGGCGGAGCCAACTGGGGCCGTGAGGGTGAGCGCCTGGGAAGACGACATGACAAAGGCTCCCGACGCAGACAGGCTGGGGTAAGCATGAAACACGGTGGCTTAATGGTCTAAGAAATCGTCCCATAACCCAAAACTTACAGAGTGTGCACCCTGCTACAATCACTGTACCACTACAGGCACTTGTTTGTTCACTAGGGCTAGAGCAGAGAGCCATGTTAGTCACGCAAGAGCTGCCTCCAACATGCTGCTTCTTTACCATTGACATACATTTTAACTTGAATTCAAACTGATCTCTCTCTTAAAGAAACTACGTACTTTTAAACAGCCACCTTTTGAGTAGAGAATGATTTTAAATGACGGTTCCTCTTACTATTTTCACTGCTAGACACCCTGATAAAGCAGGGTCTTTCTCTCTCTCTCTCTCTCTCTCTCTCTAGGCTCAGTACCTGCCTCAGTTACCAAACAGCAACATCTCACCAGCACCGGATGTCAAGAAACAGGTGAAGCATAAATATCACCTGCCCAACATTTAATAAACCAACAAATTGATCTACAAGTTTGTGGCTGAACTGAGAAAGATCAACTTGTGCAATCATTTGAATACAGTCCAATTTGAAGCATATATTTTTGGTGTGACAGTGAGAAAGTGTATTTTAATTCTATGACCATTTTTACCTGTCATGTTTATTGACATTATCACTTTATTCTTTACACAACAAACAATAGTTTGGGCATTTACAGTTGCAGGTTAGGCGGCACACTTACAGTACTATTACCAAAGAATACAGTTAATTGTCAGTGCTGAAGACTCTATAAGATTATATTATTATATTAACCAGTGTGCCATCACTTGGACAGAAGTACTACAGTTTTCTTGTTTTCTGTCGCAGTCAATGACAACAACTGATCCCCATGCAGGTTCATACTGGCTACTAAATATGTACTAACAAAATAGTCAATAAACCACAAATTTTAATCATATTTATTTTCAGATATATTTTATTCTAAAAATATACAATGAATTAATGCATTACTTAGCTTTAGGTTTAGTGCACACATTGTACATTTTGTATTATAAAACCAGTCCCGTATATAATGCTGTATACTTGATGTATAACTTCCTGCCCAGTCAGTTGATACTCTTAAGTAATTTGATGGGTTCTTAACATATTACGCCCTCAGTCTTTGACAATGATCCCCAAAGTCCAACATGGACATTCACTCTGTTGCTCAGACACAAGACAGTGATACAATGGAACATGCATCAACACGCTGACAGCCTGACACACAGCTTGACCGATCATCTGACCTTGAACTCATCAAATTACACATGTAACTCCTTGCTATACATCACTCTGCTAAGGGCTGTAAACCAGTGGGTCTTAATCTGGAGTTAAGGACCCTACAGCTGGTCACAAGATGATTGATGGATTCAGTATTTCCTGTTTATCAATAAAATGCATTCATATACAATTCTTTTGTTTTTATCATGTGATTCATGCATTTTCCTTCCAAAAGCACCATAAGCCAAATGTCCAATATTTAGGTAGACAGCCTATTAAAAATCTTTAGTAAAACCTTTAACTCAATTTTCCATTTGATACATGAATTCAACCACAAAAATTGCATATTGGATGTGAATATTTCACTAAATAGACTACAGGTGTAATATACTTTAGCTACAATGAAGCACTGACCAAGCTGACACATGAAACATGATGTCACATAGTGTAGATTGTGTTAAGGTCCTTTAATGAGAACACTGGTAACACTATGTTAAGTAATGAGGAGCATGTAGATTTGATGCTGAAAAAATGTTCAAATGCAAATACCTTTGTGTACTGTGGGAATTCAGTCTAAAAACCACTGGTTAATTAACGCCGGGGCGTTGCAATGATCTTGTAACTGCGAGGCACATTGGCGAAGCTGCTGTACTCAGGGCTGAGGTCTACACTGTCAGGACCTCCGGGGCAAGAAAAGGTGAAACGCTGCAGAAGTGACACCAGGAAGAGGAAAATCTCCATGCGAGCGAGGGACTCTCCGACACAAGACCTCTTTCCTGAGAGATAACCACAAACAAACCAATGAGAATGAGAATATTTACCTGACATAAATGGTAAATATTCACCGGGACTGGCCTCTTAGACACATCATAGCTCATGACAACATAGCTGAAGGAAATTTACTAACTTAAAACTGATAATTTACCTGCAGAGAATGGCAGGAAAGCAGGATTTTTCTTAAAGTTGCCATTCTGGTCCAGGAAGTGCTGGGGGTTGAAGGACCAAGGGGTGGCCCACTGTTTTTCCTCTTTCAGCACAGAGTGCAACAATGGAATAATTACGGTATCCTGTGGAGACAAGACATTGTATCACATGGGACATTTTGTATAATCTGGAAACATTCTGCTTCAATAAAACTTTATGTGAGGAAACCAGAATACCTTGGGAATTGCGTAACCCCGGAAAGAGATGTCATGGAGTGTGTAGTGAGGGATGCTCATAGGGACAATATCCATAAGACGCTGAATTTCATGGAGGACTGCATCTGTAAAGGGGAGGGACTTCCTGTCCTCCATATAAGGACAGCGCTCCTGTCCAATCACAGTGTCGATCTCCTGTTGCATATTCTCTTCAGAATGAGGAAAACATAGCTGTTTAACTAGAGCTGAAACAATTAGTAGATTAATTAATTAATTAGTACATCAACAAAAAAATCTAACAATGTTGATTAATCCTTAAGTCATTTATAAAAGGAGAAATGCCAAACATTTACTGGTTCCAGCTTCTCAATTCTGAGGATTTGCTGCTTTTTTAGACATGTTTAGAGTGAAGTACAGTGAATGCAACAGTAGATGAAGTTCAAAATGCTCAGTTTCATAAGCATTATATGCAACCAGTGACAAGGTGCACGGTCAAAAGCAATAGTGCCCTAAGTCTATCAAAAATTGTATCTGTGAACCTACAACAATCGTGTAAAATAGAGTTGTGTTTAAAAGAAAGTAGGTCAAAAAATCAATTTGATGTAAAAGTGATTAGACTTGTTGAATCTGTCCCCAGTTTCTAGAAGAAGCAAGTGCACAGATTTTCTTTTGCACTGGTTTCTGTGACCTACCCTGTATTCTGGGGTATTTGATCAGTACACTTAGTCCAAATCTGATAGTTGAGCTGGTGGTTTCAGTTCCTGCCAGGTACAGATTCAACACTGTCGACACCAAGTTGTCATAGTGGAACTCAGATGTGGGTATATGCTTTTCCTAAAGAAACGAAACAAGAACCATTTTACTGATATGACAGTACAACCCGCAATATCAAGATGTTCAAATGCAGTCCAGGGAGATCATCTGTGCACCTAGTGGTCTAAAGTGCTCAGTACTTGCAGAACTATCTGTTATTCTAAGGGAGTATGTGCATTTGCATCAGTGAATATGTAAGTGTAATTAGTAAGCATGCTTAACCTGCCCAGACTAAATGAAACAAACATGACTTTTAGTTCACAGAGGCTTATTCTGGTTAATGAACTGAGTTCTGTCATACCTGTATGAGTCTAGTGAGGAAGCAGTCGATGTAATCTCTGGGTGAGCTGGGGTCCAGCATGTCCTGGTGTTCCTGGATCTTTTTCATAATAAACTCTCTCAGCTCTTCAATTCTGGCAAACACTTTGTGCTGTTTACCTGGCAGCCGTTCCATCAACCCAGGGAAGATATTATACAGCTGTGATGGGGAGTGGAAAGGACTCGTCAATAATGTGCCCCACGACCAGTTGTTAGCTGAGTAGAACAGTACATGTCAGCTTTTGGTATATGAGGTGCTGCTTAGATAAATATGCAATGACCCTCCCTGCACATACATCACCATGGAAAAGAATAGTTTCTGAACCTTTGAACTATGAACTACACTTGTACTTTGCCAGTTAACTTTTGCAGGAGAAAATTGGCGTGGTTTAAATTAAAAACAAAAACATGAAGATTTGAACAGTCATGGTCATGGGCAAAGAGACTGAAACTGTAAAAACACCATCAAAGAGGCAAAACACAACCAAATTAAGCAAACATCTTCACCACTTTAACTTACACTGTGCATTGCATTTAGAAAAAAAACTCTGCATAAAATAAATAAAAAATAAGAATAAAAATAAGCACATTAAACACATAACTACAACAATGCTGCAAGTCAACAACAGAAGTTTCCAGGGGATGCTAAAAACTAATTAATAATAACAAAAAGATTTAGTTAAAAGTTAATACCAGGTGTATAGCCAATATCTGAATCATGCAATCAAAATGTTAAAACTTTTTTTTATCATCATTGACAAGTAAATTAAACAAGCTGTGTAAGACAGCTTGTCTAATGCAGTGTGTAAGGACACACTGAATGTTCTTCACCACATCACACGTCTGGGCATGTTCAGTTTTTAATGACCCTGGAAACCTGAACCTTTGTGTTGTAACTTACTGTTGTTGTGTTGTATCACTTGCAACATTCCTGTATTTGCAGTGTGTTTCTATGTCACATCATGAGCTGTCTAATTGGTGAATGCGTTTCTCAGTTTGCTTGTGCATTATGTAACTGCACCATTTATTTCCAAATGGCAACATATGTGCTGCCAAGGTGCTGTTTTTTTTATTTCCTTGAGCTTTCTCACCCCAAGTAGGTAAGTGACCATTGTATAAGCGCAAAGATACATTTCAATGTGTCCTGATACAGAAAATAATGAGGGGAAACACCATCCGAGTTCTTCACCTCTTAATTCAATTCAGTTCAATGCAGTTTTATTTATATAGCGCCATATCATAACAAAGTTATCTCAGGGCACTTTTCCATAAAGAGCAGGTCTAGACCGACTCCTTATGTTTAATGGATGAGGTTCTCCCAATCAAAACCTTAAATATGGGAAGGTTTGAATCATGTTACTCAATTGTGTAACCCTGATCAATAGTAAATATGGGGTAATTTATTGCTTGGGTCCCTACAGAGTGGCAGGAGTACAGAGTCAGCTGTGGTCTTCCTAACCACTAACCCACCTGCCATGCCACTTCACTTTCTCTGCACCACCTCCTCCTCTTACCTGACCCCAGGGGCTGCTGCCAAATTTCAGGCTTTCTGAGATTATCTGCAGAAGATGGAGGAAGTGGTCATCGTCATAGGTGAAGCGTTGACCAAACACTAAGCAGCAGATCACATTGGACACGGTGCAGCTCATGAGGAAGGTGGGATCAAAAGGTGTGGCTGAAGAAAAAGGAGAGAGTGCTCAGTAAACTTTCAGTTTGACTGGTAAAAAATGGCAGCACCACAAGCTGAAGTTCCAAAGCAGGAATTACTCCCTTTGTTTTTGACTGTTGTGTGCGTCCACTGAACCGTAAGTACATTTAACTTGTCTCATCTGACAGCCTGCTGTATTGATGATTTCATGTTTAATCTGTAATTATATTAGTAGGTACAAGCAGGTGATAGATAGGTAATATAGAGGTTGATTTCTTATGAGTGGTTGCTTGCTGGTTGCTCTCAGCTATATATTAAGTGGCATAAGTTTAGTGTGGGTAGCTGCTGGCACCATTATAGTCTCATGGCTCCACCATGTGGCAGTGCTGTGTATAGCGGTACATCAATCCGGGCAACCTGTTTGTCATTTAGCCCCTTGTAATAACTGGGTTTAATCTTTTATATGATGTTGTCCAGAATCCAAGTGTATGAGTGAAGCCACCGTCAGCCAATCTCTTTCTTTTAGTGACCCATGTGACCCAGTCTGTGAATCTTTAATACAATCACAACTGCCTGGGTGTAAATCTTATACCTCCACTAATCAGCATTCCCACAACACTAATACAGATTGTTGCATTTGCTGGCTGCACAAAAACACAGCCTTAATTAAGTTAATTTCTTGCACAGACTTTCTATTTAGACAGCATTATACTATACTGCCAACATGCTTGAGTGATTAACTTTTTGTTCGTTTTAGTCAGAGATAGGCGGCATTACAATTTAACAATATCAGCTTGGAAAATAGGCTGCTCAGCCATCAAAATACCTATGTATGTCTAGAGACCCATGATTGAAAGCTCCAGAACAGATATTAAATGGATCTTGTGGTGAGATTGTTTTGTCAACTACTGTTTCAGGTAAAGAAAGAACTTTCAGTCTCAACTAAATCTAAATACCTGTTTACCAGGATGACAATGATAAGCTTGGGCTCTGTTAAAATATCATCCAGTGTCAGAACAAGAGGAAACAAGCCAGTCCAACATTTTTTAAATAGAATCATTCACTGCAAATCTGCATCCATCAAGTGTCCATCCACCCAAATTACAAAATATTCGCACAATATACTAGTATACCTCTAGTCCAGTAAATACTCTCTTTGGCAGAATGTTTTCATAGAATTTCAAACTGTATTCAAGTAAAAAATGCACCAGCTCAGCTTTGTGGATTTGTCTTAAAAATACAAGTCAAGTTAAAATCTTATTTACAAGTTTAAAGTCCATGAATATTGGTTTGTTGGAACAAGACAAGAGTAAACTTTTAGTTATGGCAGAGCAAACATAACAAGGCAAGCACACTGCATCATTGCTACACATACCTTTGGTACTATTTATGCTGGCCACCAGGTGCTTGCTCTCCTGCTGGATCCACTCCTCCATCCCCTTGCGTCCCATCCCAAAGTCTCTTAACGTTGTCAGGGTGAAACGTCGCAGCTGCCTCCAGCGCTCTCCGTTACTGATCCCCAAACCTTCAAAGATATAGAAATGGTAGTTAAAAAAAACTCTTGATAAATCTTGCCTCCACATACAGAAGAAACAGACACCTTGTTGCTGCTAAGAATTACAGCTTTTAAGGTGCAATAAAACAGGAAGTTGAAATGTTTGTGTGATTAAAGAAAAACAGTCAAACTGTGACCATTAAAAACTAAATAAAAACAAATGGACACACATTTTTTCCAAAAAGTGCAGAAAAAACCTCTAATTTCACAGAAGCATTTGGGAACATTTCACTAATAATATATGCATAATATGCAGATAATAACAGCACTGATGGGTGTGGTTACAGGTGCAACAGAACACAGACTGGTGTTAAGGACAAAGAATGTTACATAAATCATCATGAAATCCCCACATTACCATAGCCCTTGGTAGCTCTCATCAGGAAAGGAAGAGGTCCTCTACCAGTGAAGTCATCTGCTTGGTCCACCAGTGCCTCCTTCACAGCATCATACCCCACCAGGACCACAACTCGCTGACGGCCCAGGTACACAGTTATCACAGGGCCATAGCTTTCACTGAGCTGGAGGTTAAACAGAGCAATAAACATGCATTTTATTGTTTTACAGGCATGCAAGGAACACACCCAGTGCGCTGCAGAGAACAAAACAGATACGTTGGGACTCCTGACAAAAACATAATCAATGACAGGTCACAAACACAAAACTATATGAGACTTGGTAAGACAAAAATAAATGAGCAAAAGTAGACTTAAAGCACAGAATATCTATATTTCTCTTAAGAAGTGAGGTTGGTAAAACACAGTGGGAATAAGCTTAGGCATGCAAAGAATTTGATAAAGTGCCAAGAACAAATGAAGGCTGCAAAAACAGTCTAAAGCCAAAACGGACAACAAAGCTAAACATTATTATGTACAGGCAAGTAGGTGGGGAAAAATAGACACATATTTTCACAGAACACAAAACAAAGTTGTAAATCTCTCATTCTCACCTTTAGCAGAGTTTTAAATGGAGCTCGTTTGTCCAGCTGCAGCAGGTTTCCTATGATAGGCAGGCCAGAGGGTCCTGGAGGTAAACTAAACTGTCTGCGACTCTTCAGGCTAAACAGCCACACCAAAGCAATGAGTAGCCCTGCTGAAATCAACGTGACAGAGAAATCCATAATGCTCCACGAAAGAAAACATCCAACTTTGTCCTCTGCAACTGACTAAAGGTCTAAGTCTGTAGTCAATTGCAGCAACTGATTGTACAAATGCCGTTACTGTTACTTGCAGGGCGGCCCACAGTTAGATTGACTTTCTTCATGCTGAATTCAGCTGACCAGGAAAACAGGAAATAGTTACCCAGAGTAACTCCGGTTCTATGAGTATGTGCACAGCCCTAACGATATGGAGGACGAAAAATGACTTAATTATCAATAAATAAAAGCATAAATAAATGTATAAATAAATACATGAATAAATAAATGAATCAAAGAATAAATAAATAATTGCATAAAAATAATAAATAAATAAATGCTGAAATAATTATGGAAATAAATAAATAAATGCATAAATCAAAGTTGGTAATTAAACAGTACATAAATAAATATGTGTCTAATTTATTTCTACTTATTTTTGTATTTCTGTGCCTGTACGTTAGGAGGTCCTAACCTCTAAAGCAGGATATTCACATTATATGTGGGAAACACTTGGGCCTCAGTTGTTTTCAGGTGATGGATATAAAACATTTGAATTATTTCAGTTTTTAACTGTTTGGTTCTACTATATATTTTTTTATGACTTGGCATATGTTTGTTTTTGTAAAATAAGCACTTACACGTAAAAATAAATTGTGTAATCTTAATGCCAAGATATGGACATTTTATCATGATACTATTTTCAGCAATATCACACTTGAAGAGGTACTGCACACTTAAACATGTTTTGAACTGTTAACTAAATTATATGGCTGTACTGTGATGAAACACATCAACGCTGGTGTTAACATGGACATTTCTTACCAAATGTATTTCATGGGTTGAAAATTGCTCAACACGCCATCTACTTTTTTAAATCAACCCTGAACCTGCAAGACCAGTTCTGACACAGTAAACCGATTGGGACTTCACTACATCATGAAATTTATATAACAAAAAGAAAGTCAATCAGTCTCTCCCATGTCTCCTGACCCACACACTATGTAGCCTCCAGGCCACGCCTCCTACAGTCCCTATTCCCTCACTTGTTGCATTTTATAAATTTGCTGGGAGAGAGGGTTCTAGCTGAATTTGAGGGTGGAGTTACACTTTAAGTAAAACATTAATAGTCATTCATCATCTGAAACATAATGCTTGCATTTAATATCATGCTAAAACATGAAATCATCACTCTGAACAGCCACAGCAGAGCTAAGATCAGCCCTGCTAAGAGTA
>LKNJ01006471.1:6273-17342 GCA_002120245.1 Maccullochella peelii
GGAGTGCGACATGAATGACGGCGGTGGCGGGACGTCGCCTGGCAGCCTCTCCTACATGTGAGTTTATGCAAATTGGCATGAAACCTGAGCTGACGGTGTTCAGAGTTTGAACTCCGACATGTTGAGAGAAAAATATGTCAACACGACCTTTAACCTGTCGGACTGAACTTTATTCTGACAAGCAGGGCGTGAACTTCCTGTTCCTCCCAAATGTCCTGGAGGAGCCAGGTGGAGGAGGTTACAGGTGGAACCTGTTGACTTTCTTTCCACATACAGAACTCAAAATACTGTTTAAACCGGTCGAGGCAGATGAGCGCCCACCCAGAGCCTGGTTCTGGTTCTGCTCGAGGTTTCTGCCTGTTAAAGGGAGTTTTTCCTTGCCACTGTCTCCTAGTGCTGCTCATTGTGGGAACTGTTGGGTCTCTGTAAATATAAAGAGTTGGTCTAGACCTGCTCTGTATGAAAAAGAGTCCTGAGATAACTTTGTGATTTGATCTTGTTTTATGAACATAGGAAAATGTTTCTGAATGTGTCAAATATCTGGACTCAGACCAAAGTTACTTGATAAAGTAAAGTTAAATCCTTGTGGAGAAGTTTCTAAATATGTCATGCAAGTTCGGTTTCGTCCCATAATTTAAACATTAAGAGGCTCTTTTCAGTTAAAGTTTCAGTTTACGTAAAAATTCTTCACTTTATCACTGTTCACTGTATTTTTGTCTATTATTGAGTAAAAAAAAAACAAACAGTAATATAATCCATTAATTAACCCCACATTAGGGGTGAACCCCTAAAATCGCATCTTTAAGTCTTTTTAAGGTTCAAATTAAGGAATACATTTTTTACACCTTCTAAAACCCCTTAATCATTCCAGAAAACCCTTTAAATATAATCAATTTATTTCTCTATTAATCTGAGTAAATCTATTAAATATGAATAATTAATAACAATGCTAACGTAAAAACTTAACATGCAACTTCAAAGGAAAGTTGTGTAAAAGTTTTTTGCTTTTTCACATTAAATTCATTTTCTAATTAAGTTTGGTTTGAACATTAGAACCTTTACACTTTAAATTTCAATAAAAATCATTTGACTGACGGTTTGTTACCCAGAGAAGAGACATTACCTTTAATTCTGTGGCGTTTGAATCATTTAAACTCTAAATTCACTTCGTTCACCTCACAGGCGGTTTTACTGCGGTGTTGGAGGGTGTCGGGTCTCTGGGTCAGCTACGCAGGTAGGCAGGTAGACAGGTAGACGGTTTGAGCAGTAAACACCTGGCGACTGCAGACGGACCTCCTTCATCCTCATAAACACTGCCGGGACCTTCAGCTGACGTCTGGTGTGTTTTCGGGGGTAAATTACGGATTAATTTAAAGGTATTTTAAGGGAAATTGAGGCGTCACTTTTATCCAAAAGTATAAAAAATATTCTGTTAATAAAGGATGTTTTTATTTCTCTCTTTGCAACACGAGTGTAAAAGTCTGAATCCAAACTGAACGTTTCCCAAAAACGCTGTCGTCATGACACTGAGCCTCCCTGTGTGTGTGTGCGTGGAAAACACGTGAGGTTCTGGATGGGCTCAGTGATGGAGTCGGGGGGGGAATCATCAGCTCCTCTGGACGCACTTCAACTCGTTTTCATGAACTTCTCTTAAGTTTTGGTTCGATGGGAGCGACGAGGAGCTGCAGGTGGGCTCCACTTTAGGAAAAGACACACATTGTTTTCCCATGCGCCCCCCCGCCCCCCAAAATGTTTCGACTCCCAGTGATGGATGTCCCGCCTGACGCTGCTTTAATATCAAATACAAATATGTCTTGTTTGGGCAGCGAGCACACGGAGCTCCTGCAGAGCAGGATCTGATGTGGACCAGCGGACCAGGGTTCGGCAGAGGTCGGCACATTTGGGATTGAGAGGGGCCCGGGGCAGAGCTGAGGGGCCCGGGGCCGAGCTGACAGGGGAAAATATTTTGTACTCTCCAGGGTGCAGCTTAGTTCACATTCAGCTCTGCTTTTACTTCCCTCCCAGGACCAGAAACTTGGCTTCAGTCATGATGACTTCTCCAGATGTGCACCTCACTCCTCCTCCTCCTCCTCTTCCTCTTTTTTTCCTCCTCCTGTACTCCATTGTGAATTTTTGAACACCACAATTAACATCTATAAATCATGTCCCGAATACTTCCTGCTCAATCACAGGGGAATATTGGGGAACAGCCCAATAACTCATTACAAATTGGAGGCTTAAAGCAGCCAAAAAGATAAATTGTGTCGTGAAGAAAGCTCGTACAGGACGAGAGTCTCCGCGCTCTAATGACAGCACGCTCACTTAAATTAGAAGTAGACGATTAATAAAAAGCACCGACAGTCTGTTTCCTTGTCAGAAGTGAATCTTTTTTGGGGGGAGGGGTTCATGATGAAATCCATCATGGAGAGAATTTGCCAGATCCAATTAGACGACTTCCTATTTACATTATAAAATATTTTGTCCAGGACAAAATAAAAAATATCTTTCCCAAATTTAATTATCTTTGCAATAAACAACTTGTTCTAAGTAGAAACACAAAGTATGTGGAGAGGGAAATAGAAACTTAATTCCATCTTTGCACTGGTTGTTTCGTGTCCCTGACAGAGACCTGATCCTTTGTTCAGTTCTAGTTTCTTTTTAGGAAATATGAACTGTAAAAAAACATTTTTTATTTTTTTATTTTCTCTAAAACACATGCAGAGGTGGCGACTGTAGGCTTCTTACAGTTACAACAAGCTCCAACAATAAGGCAGGGCTTCACCTGAGAGGCAAATACCAGGGCACCAAAACTCCACAAAGCACCTGCCGCTGCTTGTTAAAGGAACAGTTCGACATTTTACTCTGTGAGAGGTAGATGTTCAGATTGATACCACTCTCATGTCTGAAGGTAGATAGGAAGCTAGCAACTGCTTAGCTTAGCATAAAGACTGGAAACGGGGAAACAGTTAAAAATGTTCTCATAACTACATTATAGTCTGTTATAAACCTTTTCTTACATGTTTATATATTGATAATAAATTAAAATAAAGTGTTATCTATCTTTGCAACAATTTAAAAAACTTTAAAACTAGAAAAACAAGGAGTGTGCAGTAAAATAGGTGTTTTTTCCTGCACTCATGCCCTGCGTTTAATGTAATGTTTGTCTCTGTATGTTGTTTCATGTCTAGATGTGAAATCGCCTCTAATTTGAACTCAGAATTAAAGGGCAAAGGTCATGATAGACGATACAACAAACTGCTGCAGAGTCATGAAACCAAACGTCAAACCAAAAATTGGATTTTTATCCGTTTCCAGGAAATAGACAGTGCATGAAGACGGCATGTTTTCTCTCAGTGATCGTCTGACTAATGTGTTGAAATCTGCTCGCGTCGCTCCATCATCATCATCTCTCCACACGTCTGTCACTTTTATTTTCCCCGAGACACCTTTGAAGAGGAGGAGGAGGAGGAGGAAGGATGGCACGTGAGCTGGAAGCAATGTGATAAATAAATAAGCGTCGATGCTTCACTCCGTCCTCTGCAAGGTTGTTTCCTGAAATCTCCCCCCGTCTGCTGGGATTCGTCCGTTTGTCAAGTTTTCTGCTGCTGATCGATAACTGAGGAGGAGAAACAAAAAAGCAAACAGCGGCTCTGATGTGAAGTCGGTCTGACGTCCTCCGATGATTTCAAGGACGCCGCTGCTTTCAGGCTCAAATCAATTCTTCTTCTTCTGCTCATTTTAGGTGAAACTACAATATCTTTAATAACAAATTTGGCTTCAGTCAGATATTCAGCTCCATATAAAAGCAATAAAAACTATTTTTATTGTGTTTTTTACAAGTTAAAACACAGGAAACAGCTCTACACTAAATCCAAATGTTGTACAATACAGTTACCCATGCAAACACAGGTGAAACAACTTGATCAATTGTTTAGTCGATTGATGAATGGGGAACTACTGTAACGAATGATTAATCACTTAAGTTGAAATGCCAAAATATTCTCTGGTTCTCGAGAGAGAATATTCACTATATTTGCTATTTATTTATAATGGAAAAGAGTTTTTAATTTGAATTCATTTGTGACATATTTTATCATAATCTTTATTTTTTTTCTTGTTTAACCTTTTTTATATTTCATGATTATTTTTCTTTTTTCTTTTATACAGACTTGAAATGAGAAAGATCTTAAAAAGGACGTCTCCCAATTATTTGAAATCAGCGACATTGTCAACGATTAATCATCGGCGTTAATGATCTTTGCAGCCATGTGTGCATTTACAAACCTGATGTGCAGTCTGTCATTATCGGCACTATGATCCCCGACAGAGCTGTAAATAATGTACCGCTCATTGGCTGTTTGCTGCCTCAGAGAGTTTCCTTGACTTGTCCGTCTCCTCCGGCCGTGACCTTCAGTTTACAGATGCAGCTGCCGCAGCGCAGGTCAACTCTGTTTTGGGGGGGTATGTATGTGTTTATGTGGTCTGGGATGGAAGGCAGAGGTGGTACAGATCCTCATGTTTACGACAAGCCAGCGTTTACACAATCAGGCAGCTCAGGATGGTTGTGTCATCACACAATTGGTCGGACAAAATTTAAAAATTCTGTGAATTGACAATAAAAAGATATGATGAATGTGACTTCCTGCAGTAGAGGTTACTTCCTGCAGTACTGCAGTAGAGGTTACTTCCTGCAGTACTGCAGTCTCTCAGAGTGGATTACGTGGAGCCGAGCTGCAGATTTATTTGATTCCTCTCTCCTCTGGTTGTCAGCAGCGGCCTGACAGCAGAGTTTTTCGCTCGTGGCTAAAACAGTGAAGTTCATCCCATCACACTCATCTAATTGCCATCGAGGGGAAACTGAGAGCCGACTCTCTCATCTCTGAGAGATCGCTGCCCATGATAATGACCCGGCACATTTCTCTTCTCTGAGCTCCGATAACAAGACTGTTCAAGGCCACGTTAAAGCTGTTATATGGAGGGTTTCACCAAAAATGACCACAAATTAATGCGTTTTACTCTTCAGTGTATGTTTTTTTAGCTTTAATATCACGTCTTTTTTAAATCTGGATTTTCAGTCATATTAGCAGCTCTGAGGAGGTGTTTGTCTTTCTGTCTGTCGGTTCAGTACTCAACAAATACTTATACTACTAATACATATACTTAATACATTCATGGTCCCCAGAGGATAAATACTCACGAATTAAGAAATTTGATAAGGACTGGGAACCCAGGTCTGCAAGCCAATTGAGGGATTGTAGGGTCCCCACAAGGCAGGGTCTTCACTTCCTTTAAGGTCCCCACAAGGCAGGTTCTTTACTTTCTTTAAGGTCCCTACAAGTCTTCAAAGTCAGCTCTCTTGCCTGTTAACATCCTAAAATTTAAATAAGCTCAAAGTACAGCACACCTCAAAAACAGAACACACACACACACACACACACACACACACAGAGACCGCCTCACCTGCACACAGGTGAATGTGAGCGTAATAAAAACAGTTTAGACTCTGATTTTCTTCAAACTGTCATAATTATGGATGTGTTTGTCTGGTGTTGCCATGGCGCAGAGAGTCACAACAACAGGTGTCTCTTTTCTGCTGAACAGGTGTAAACAGGCTCCGCCCACCCAGCTGCTCCTGATGCTGCGTTCACATGCTGTTGGGAAAATCCAATGTCTGACCAACTGTTCACAAGACACTAAACTTGGTTTTTTCCCACCAGTTTCAGAAAGTTCAAAGTAAATTTGCAGCAACACAAAATGTTCTCTATCATGAAGAAAATGAAACAACAATATTTTTCTTTTGGATCAAACTACTTGATCAAACCTGAAGCTGCTGTTTCTGTGCAGGTCAGTTCTTACTGATTGTGCAGGAGAAGAGTTCAGGCTGAAGCAGATTCCTCCAGCAGAACCAGCCAATAAAAAGATTAACATTCTGCTGATGCACGACATGATCCGTAACAATCAATGCCAATGTGGCGACGCGCAGCAAACAGAAAAGTACTTAAATAAGTGAGTACTTTAAAAAATTAAAGAACAAAACACTTTTCATTAAATGGCCTCAAGCTTCTCAAAATGTGTTTTGCTGATTCTCACTTGTTTCAGGTTCAGCGTCCGTGCGTCGGCTCGACCCACACGGTAAATAATTTAGGGTTTGGTTCAGTTTAGTACTTTACACAATCTGTGAGAATAAGTCTTAAAAACGCCACCCTCAGGACAAACAGCACGTGTTGAGCTGCACTTCAGTTCAGACCGATGAATCAGGATGTTGTTTCTTTCATATATAAGGAGTCGGTCTAGACCTGCTCTTTATGACAAAGTGCCCTGAGATAACATTGTTATGATATGGCGCTATATAAATAAAACTGAATTTAATTGAATTGAATATATACACACACACACATATATATATACACAGTAAGTAAACATGTTTACCTATCTCAAAATGTTGAGTTTGAATGTATTTTTTTGACTTTTTCTCATAACTGTGACTTAACGTAAAGTTTATTTAAGGTGGTATCTCAGTTTTTACCGATCATGAGTCTTTTTCATTCACAGTATTTGTTTCCTGTCAGAAACGAGCTTCTAAAGCAGAAACGTGGGACAGTGAACTTTATTTGTAAGAAATAAACAGACATGAGCCCCCCCCCATCAGTTCTGCTACTAATCAATATGTGAATTGATTCAAACACATCTTCCTGCCCTCTCTGTCTGAAGCAGCTCTTTGTTCTCCTTCACAAAAAGGCTTAATTACAGATTTCAGGTGTAATAACACGGCTTGCCGCGCCGCGCTCGGCCTCGTGATGGAACGCGCACCGAAATATGGAGCGCTGCGACGGTTCAGCCGGAGTGATAATGACTTGTTAAGGTGGAGGAGGACGGAGCTCTGCTGCTGCGTCTGTTCTCTCTAATCACTCTGGAAGCTTTGATTAGCCGTAGCGCAGAAATAATGGGTGGCATTTTCCGAGGCCTGTCGGGCGGCGGAGGGAAATGATTTAACGGCCTCTCTGCTCCTTCCTCCTCCTCCTCCTCCTCCTCATTTTTCTCATCCCAGTGGTTTTGATCTATTTTTTACTGCCTGTCTCAGTCATTTATCAAGAGCAGAATGGCTAGTAAAGTAATCTGACATTAGCACCCAGTGACTAATACCTCAGGAAAGGAAAAAAGAGAAAGCAGAGGTTTGTCATCTGAATAAATCATGGAGCACGTCTCCATTAAAAATGGAAAAAAAAGAGAAAGAAATGTTGGAATTGGCCTCTGAACCTCAGCGCTCGTTTTCAAACAGACGAGCGGAGGAGAAGATGAGAGCGAGTTAAACGTGGAGATGAAGGCTTGTAGAGACGACTCTGAATGCGATTTTTATTCTTTCATTTTTTAAGCCCACTGTTGAATGCGATCCTCCAGAGACTGTTTAACTGCGAGGCTTCAATCATCGATATGACCAATACAATCACTCAGAAACACGTGACGGAAACATCTTAGATATTCTAACTCACGACACAGTTACTGCTTGACGTTTGGGTTTTGCTCAGTCGATCGCCTGCTGTGGAGACACCTGAGCAAAACCCAGTTTTCATTCACTACAAACTTAATTTATTGAATCATGATCTTAATTTAAGGTGCAAAAGTGGACCTTAAATTAAGATCATTTTGTCAAAAATGAAGTTTCACACACTGTTAATGCTTTCTTTATGAAGTTTGAATAACCTGATCACTTCCCGTCACCAGGATAACGCTCTGCGTATCAATACAGCTTTCTGGGGAGGCCCAGCATGTAAAACAATAAGAAAACATATTTACAAAGTGCTCGCTGCCTCCCTACAGCAGGTTTCTGGTTTATTAGTGTTTAGTGTGTTTTTGTGCAGCTTGTTTGCACCGTGAACTCACCTCGAAGTCAAATCACGAAACCAGGAGATGAATCTTTTCATAGTTAAAAGATGAAAAACTGAAGTGAGGAACTCCTGCTCCCCAGAGGATGACTCTCCTGACTCCTCGTGTTTCCTCTAGCGCCACCAACAGGACAAACTGTACGTGTTGCGCTTCAGTTAAAGCACCCGGAGGTTGTTTGTTGGTGCTGCAGTGCTCTCTGCGGCCTCTCGGGGGCGCTGTGAGCGCTGCAGGTGTTATTTCATGCACAGTAAATATTCGTCCTGAATGTTTCATCTCTTCATCTTTGTCCTCGTGTGAACAAAGAAAGTGAAACAGAGTCGATGTGGTCAGATAATCCTGCAGCACCATCTCACTCTGTGTGTTGGGGTTTGGGGGGTCCGGGCAGTCAGTCATCCAGGCTGCTGGAGATGGACGGTTCACCCCCGACACCCCCCCACCCACCCCAAGACGGCCAATCAGCTGCAGGCCAGCGGTCAAACTCTGCATCTGCATTATACATGAAGCAGCGAGTCCTCAGAGGAGCAGAGAGTCCAGTCCTCATAATGTTTACAGATTTCACTGAGTGTGTGTGTGTGTGTGTGTGAGAGTGTGTGTGTGAGATTTTAACCATATTAGCAGCTCTGTGGTTGGTTATAATATCTCAACAGATGGGTTGTCATGAAGTTCCTGCTCCTCAGAGGATGAATCCTTCTGACTTCAGTGATGCTCTGATGTTTCCTGTAGCGCCACCTGCAGGTCAAAGTTTCCAGTGAAATATCTTATTAATATTTAATTTGTGGATTAAACATCTGGTACAGATGTTCATGTTCCCCTCAGGATGAACCTTCTGTCTGATGCTTTGAGGACTGAGGTCTGATTGTTCAAACCGCCTCTGGAACAGGTTTGAGACTCAGTCCAGATGTTGGAAAGGTGTAAATGATCTTTCCTCCTCCCACAGTCCAACTCCGTCAGTAAGATCTGGCGTTCTGATAACGGCAGCTAAGACTGGACCGCCAGAGGACCGACCCTGGTTTACACGTAGTCCAGAACAAAAAGATGGACCGTAATCAGGTGTATGATCGGACCAACAGGGACGCAGAGATGTGACTGCGCCACCGTGAGGTTCGGAGTGAAACGTCTGCTGGCATGAATAAAAACATCCAACAGCTCAGAACATTTAAACTCCTTACAGGAAAAACAACAAGAGAACAAACCAAATGAATTCAACTTAAACTAAAATCTTCTTTTGCTTGTTTTTGTTTGTTTTGTTGTTTTGTTTGTCGTACTGCATGCTTGTGTGTGTGTGTTTTCCAGGAGTTTCCATCTTTACGATCCATTTCCACCTCCACCCGTCCTCCTTGTCCTCGCCGCCTCTGGCAGCACACACACCCCGGGGCTTCTGGGTAGTGGCGTTGGGGTAAACCTGCTGCTCCACAGCCGTAAAACAAGCAAATGGAGCAGAAAAGTATTTGGAGGGGAACGCCAGCTCGGTCCTCAGCGTGGCATCACTTCCTCTCTTCCTCCTGCGTCAGCTCCCGGGTCGAGTTTAATGTTTGCTTCAGTGACACTCGAAGCTTCCTCGCTGGGTTCTTTTTCCAGCTTTAGTGGGGAAATGTCTTCATGGTGGTGGCGGCGTCAGCAGAGGCCTCTGGTTCGGTCCAGGACTCTGGTTCGGTCCAGGACTCTGGGGAAGAAGAACTCAGCGTTTGTTTCTAAGAGAGAGAGAGAAGCTGCTTTCAGATGTTTTTGATTTCCAGGTTGAATAAACGCGTGCTAGCTGCTCTGCTAACGTCTGTCGGTCCACCACTGTGATCCAGACTGAAACATCTCAGCAACTATTATGGGATGGACTGTGATGAAACGTGTTTCATCATTCATGTTCCCCTCAGGATGAACTGTAATAACTCTGCTGATCCTCTGACTCTTCATCTAGCGCCACCATCAGGTCAACATGTTAATGTGTCGAACACTTTGGTTTATGACCAAACACCTGCAGAACTACAGACATTCTCATCAGCCTCAGCTGCCCTCTAGCTAATGTTAGCATGCTAACACGCTAAACTAATATGGTGAACATGGTGAACATTATACCTGCTAAACTTCAGCATGTTAGCATTGTCACTGTGAAGCTGCTGTATTTAGCTCACAGAGCTGCTAGCATGGCTGCAGACGTCGAGGAGGCCGCCGGCTGCCATCTTTGTTTGGATTAAGCTGCGATCACCTCGGGCGTGATGGCAGAGATGGAAAGATTCCCACGTTAACGTCCTGTGACGTCACGGCATCGAGAGCTGGTGTGAGGAGTAAAATAAAAAACACGGTATCCATTAAATTTGGGTTTAATTACATTGAGTGTCGGTGACGTTAAAGCAGCTTATGAGTTTTCTAACAATCATCAGACACATAAACTGAGCTTTGATTGGCCAGATCAGCTGATCACCCACCTGTCAGTGAAGAGTAAATAAATGAGCAGACAGATGAAGTGAGGTTGTTGTTGTTGAATCTTTAGTGTGTGAGTGGTTTTCGGTTGCCAAGGCAACAGCTAAACAATAAACAGGATGAGCCAGTAAACACAGAGGGTTTCCACAGTGACAAAAACGCTTAGCGTCCTCTTCTTCTGTGGTGTTCACGCTGTCAGACCTGAAGAAGAAGAGAAGAAGAAGAAGCTCCATCAGATCAGCTGCTTTATTATTCAGAAGCCAAATTAAAGCGATCAAAGAGAGAAGCTGCGGCGCTGCGAGCTCCGAGGTCAAACACATGCAAATAATAGCGTGTGTGTTGGGTGTGTGTTATATAACAGTGTCTGTTTGAATTTAATTAGCTCTGTACGTACAGTTGGATATCAGCTAACGAAGCGGCTCTGCGTCTGCTGGTGATGAATGGGAGGCGTCACCTTTAAACATGATAAATCAGACTCGGCCCCTCTGGACATCAAAAACACAACGCTGTCCGAGCTGCAGCGCGGGATCATGGGTAAATGAGACCTGAGCGAGGGGGGGGGGGGGCACCGGGGGAAGCTGTGTGTGGAAATCACGACGGCCCGAAAGGCACACAAAGCTGAAATGTCAGGCCCCTGAAGAGACAGAAAGCTGAATAAAACACAGAGAAGAAGACGAAGAGCAGCTCGGCTGCACTTTCATGTAGAGACACAAAGAGGAAATACAAAACACACGAGGAAGAGGAAACACAAAACACACGAGGAAGAGGAA
>LKNJ01006472.1:0-20774 GCA_002120245.1 Maccullochella peelii
TATATATATATGGTGATTATTTTCTTCTTTGGCCTCTGCATCCTAACCCTTACTTTGTTGAATAAAAATCTTCCTGTCCTGGTGTATAAAGGAGAGTCAGTTTTGCAGGTTTAATATGTTAAAATATAGAATGTCAAACACAAATAGCAGCTATAAAACATAAAAACTGCAGGTCTAAGGGTTGGGTAATGTTCGATCAGAACTAGTTCATCCGACGTGGTGTCCGACTGCGTCAGAAATCAAAAGTGTTCATAGTTGATCCGGACAACCACACTCGAAGGCGGATTGAAAAGCCGGCCATCATAGAGAGGAGGGAGACATGATAATTGTTTAAATATGGGGATAACGGCGCACATTCACATAAAAAGTGAAAGAAGAAATAAAGTAAATAAAGTGTGTAAAGAACGAAAAAAAAAGAGAGCTAGAGAGAGGAGTTCAAACCCTGGCTCCTTTCTGACCGCTGCA
Source organism: Maccullochella peelii (assembly GCA_002120245.1). Lineage (NCBI taxonomy): Eukaryota > Metazoa > Chordata > Actinopteri > Centrarchiformes > Percichthyidae > Maccullochella > Maccullochella peelii. The sequence goes on from LKNJ01006472.1 coordinate 466, forward strand.
CAGTTGGCCAGTCACGGCGTGAAGTGGGTGTGAATGTCGGATCGTCGGTTTTCGTAAAAATTACAGAAATGCACCCCCTCATCTGACATCAGAAAGGTATGGGGGGTGGGGGTTTCTGAAGATATTCGACCATCAGCCAAGCAGTTCTGAGGAAGCATACTGGCGGCTTAACACTCATTGCATGCAGGTGGCACAAATGTCAAAATGGCCGCAGCTATTACTTTCATTGCCTGTAGATGGTGCACATTAGCATCTGTAGGTCTGTTACTTCTTTTGCCTGTAGGTGGCGCAGGTTGGACTGGAGTTGGTCCAGAACATAGACTCTATATAAAGATGGACGACATGACAGCTCCCCAAAAGTGAAGCGTTAGCGGATGGGACATGGCTGAACTGAAAAATCAAAGTACATGTCAAATAAAATTTTCCCAAAGATGTTTTCTGTCATTTTAGGTAGTTCTTATCACGCTGATACTCGATACTGCGGCTACTGAGAAAACAGACACATTTATTGATGAATATTTGCTCAAATGATCAGTTTTCCGATAAAAGATAAGTAAATTTAAGTTAATTTGAGGGAATATCTTCCAATAGTTCCTGAATTTGAAAAGGAAATAAGTATTTGAATGGTCAACAATCTTCACTCGCCCCTTGAGCAGACTCGTATTGTGTTGCAGGCTCTTCCAACAAAATGTCTGCACCTGATAGATGAGATGAGTGAAATGAGAATGTGTGAATCATGCATGCGTGCCTTCCTGTGCCATTGTGAAAATCTCATGTGAGAGAGTTAACCTTGTCCTTGACTGCCAAGGTAACTTGAACAAATTGCCTCAGTCCTTAATTGGGGGCCCCTTTCACATCGGCATTGATACAACAGGAAGGTCAACATGCATCATATTTATTTTTCTCTTCTGCACAAACACACACAGGAATCTAAGTGGTACAATTAACCTTCAACAAACCAAAGTTGTGGATGAGTGCGTTTGTGTACGTGTGTGTACTTGTTATTGTATCCTTGTGAGATAACATTAACTTTGTATAAGGGTAAAGGGTTAAGTTTAGATAAGTGTGAAGCGCTGAGTCATGCAGAGAATCTAGATCCTCTTGTCAAATGGCTTTGCATTCATAGTATTTCCATTGAAACCGGAGCATTTACTGTGTATTAGGGATGGGCCATACCAAACTTTATTAATTCGATATGTTACCGATATTTTCTGTTACAATTTTAACAATACAGATACTGATACTGATCAGTACTTTCAGGGTGTGTCATTTTAAAATGTTACCCGTGTTGCTGCTGTGTGGCACTTTCTCGTCACAAATTGTGCATCTTGCTGTATATTCATCGACAGGTGAAAAGTAGCACCACGCCATGCTACGTTTCCTTTCTGCCATGAAGTTTGAAGCAGAAGCGTGCGACTGTGCGCGACTCGGTTCTCATGTCACATAGGTTTCCACAGTCATGTGACACGGACCGGCTAAACATGTCAGGGCTGTTTTGGCACAAACATTATACAAAAGTACTGAAGAGGTTCAGAAGTGATGCAGCCACCCACGTTTTGTATTTATATCATTTTATCACTGATATTTTTTCAAAGGAATCAATACAAAATGAGCAGCTTCCTGCAGTATCGATCCACCCGTCCCTACTGTGTATGTTTTATTCACAATCAAAACATGCCTTCCAGCCTGCTCAGGAGGAACGTTAATAATTTCAACAGAGTAGAAAGTATTGTATGAGACTTTTTTTTAATTTTTTATTGGGTTTCACATACAATGCCACTCACATAGAAGCATTTACTTCACACTAACACAAGGTCACATGTAGCTATCAGATCTGTGATTTAGTAGATTTTTGTAACCATGGTGACTGTCCACATACACACACACAAAAAAATCTCCATCTATGTTGCCAGGAATAATTAACAGATAGACAGCAGCCAGTTATCAAAAAGAACAGAACAGATTCATAAGAAAAGGAACAGAAACCCAAGAATTTGACATTTTTTGGGTCGGCTCACAGCATGTTTGGAGGGGTTTATGTGAAGTGTGGAGTGTTCACTACTTTAGTTCAGTTTGTTTGGCCGGGTGAGAACAATGCCAGTTGTTGTCCGATGATTCACCGACAACGAAGATGTGACTCTGTCCTTTTGCGAGCTACCTCTAGCACGAGTCTGGGAATGTAATAATCCAAACCAACAACGGGAAACAAACCCAAAACACAAGGGTTTTATGAGTCCATCTGATAGGCAGCAGTTAATGGTTGGAAAGTGAAGTGAGAGCAAACCACAGTATGGACAGATGGGCATATTCAGCTTTTTCGTCATGTGCTCTCAACTGGCATGAACAACAGAGACCTAAACACAACACTGAGCTTAAGATATAGGACCTGGGTGTCGGATGTGTTTTGACTCTCCGCCAGCACCAACATCTCTTAACATGGCAGGCTGACAGGTTACCAAAACTCTGTCCAATAACTGAGCTACTTGTGTGTCCACGTGACTATTGTTTACAAACTCTGGTTCACTTGAAATCGCACAGAGTGAAACTAAATATCAGTATTCTGTCAAGGAAGGCTTTCCTTTGGGTGTGATCACACTCTATTTGATGTGGGTCCCCACTGCGGTGTATCCACTTTTAGATGCATGCCACCACCACAAATACCGAAGAGGGCTGGAGGAAAAGATACAACGTAATTTGGTCTTTCTAAAAAGTAGCTGTATATTGATTTTGATTCTTTTTGGCTGAAGCAAAGTGGTTTTAGAGAGAAGGGCGGGGAGGGACTGAGTTAAGGAAGGAGGGAGGGAGGGGTTCTCAGGGTAGATGTAGTTGTGGTAGTGGCTGGCAGCTGAGGCAGGTGTGTCACACGAGCATCTTATTCAACGCAAACGCGAAAAAAAGATAAACCTTCTCGAGGCAAGTTATGTTAGCCTGACCGCTGGAGAGGAAACCTAATACACGTGGTGACGCAGATGTACACGTGTACCAAAGAACCACCACAAACTTCGGCGGTGTTGGCGACTTCCTCTCCAACACTGTCATGACATAAACTACATTTCTGAGCTTGAACATCACATCAGTTTACTGTTAATGTTCAACACGTTCTCATCCCGGGACGTCAAATACAGACGCCCCTCGGCGCCCCCCTTTGGGTTTAGGCAACAAAATTACTTGGTTAGGTTTAGGAAAAGATCATGGTTTGGCGTAAGTCGCGTACATAACGTTATGTAACTTAAAACTTTAAATTACTCTACGTTGACTTTTGGTTTCACACTGACGCGGGTGGGTTTACGCCGAAAGCCCGGTGCCGAGGGGCGTGACAAAACGCTGGTACTCGACGCCCTGGGAATGAGAACGGGCTGTAATGTTCTGCTATGAAGCACATCACCATACTGTTCCTCTGCCCATTGACTGACCTGAGAATGGTATATCAATGCTGGTGTTTGATTGGTCATCAGTGGGTGGCCAGCTGCAGCTGACTATACTGACAGAGGAGACTACAGTCAACAGAAATAACCTTGACCTCTTGACCTCTGGCGACTGACTTTTTTCCAGTTGGTGGTAGTGGGAACTTGCTCCATACTCAAATGCATGTGTACAGATTAACATTACAGTACAGTCAGTAAAGTACGGTTAGCACATGCTGTACATGTTCACGACTGTTAATTGCAATGATTAGTCTTAATTTACAGCATTTTTGGGATTTGAAGCCAAGATTTTCATTATATTTCCTGCGACTTCACAGTACATTAGTACAGTAAATTAGACAAATAGTTTTTTTGAAAACCCAGTATTCCTCACTTCCTAACCACAGAAAACAATTCATTATGCAGCCCTATAAACAACAAACCAGTGCACTGTGATCTGATATACTGTTTGCCTTTGATTAAATATCCAACATTGGCCAGTCAGAAGCATCCACCACTCATGATGGGAGTTTCTAACAGATTACAGCTACTGAAAATGCCTGGAGAACGTGCAATGAAATGACACTTTCTTTTTTCATTGCTTTGTTTTGTGGCATGTGAATCCATTTAAAAGCAGCTATTTTCCCTGCTACTGAAAAGATGTGAGGGGTCACTCTGCCTTAGAGCTCCTAACCCCCCGAACAAATTAATTAGCTTTAAGTTTAAATGAGGAATTTGGTGTAACTGCTGCTTCGAAGGCTGATTCTAAGGGAAAAAGCTTAAAACCAATTTTAGCACCACATCTACCAGCAGCTTCGATCCAAAAACGTGTCCCTACAGTACAACCTACAGTACATCTGCACACAAGCAGGCGAGAATGGGCAGGATTTCATCAAAAGGGGGTCGAGTGGAGAGGGACTGAATTGGGCGATGAGATCACCATGGCAACGAGGACCTCCGAGGTGTAGAGCATGAGGGGAATGTGGGAGGGAGTTTCATGCTGAAGTGGTCTGAAGTGGAGGGAATCGCTCTTCACTTTTTATGGTTTTGGGAGATTCTCATGGCCGCAGTCCAAGCACTCACAGTAATGAACTCTTCACATGCACACACTCACACACAAACACACCGTTACATCACAGATAATAACAGTTATATAACACTCCGTGTGGACAATGAGGTAACTACAACGCGCTTACATCAGTGCCCGCAAGCCAAATAAATACAAACACTTAGAAATTCATGTTCCCTGATGGCAGCATCACAAAACCAAAAATGTAAACCAACACAAAATAAACTCAGGTGACTAAGAATTGCACATTTCAGAGATGGAAGATTAATATCTACTTCTAACAGATGATGTTATGGTTTCCCTGCAACACTCAATGCTTTCCTTATTTTCAATTTGTTCACGAATCCTGCCATTAACTAGGTCACAACTTGCGTACATTGTATTGGGGTCACAATATGAATTCAAGCGCATCCTCCTTGTTTTAAAAACCCACAACGGGTGTATTCATAAACTCTAAATCTTTAAATTCCAGGTACTGTACATAAATGTTAATATTTCCAAAAGGTTGCAAAAGAAAACTGACGCTGACTTTTCAAGTGCTGTCTCATCAATTCTGCAGATTCTGGGAATGTTTAATGGTTAGGAGTCACGATGCGAAGAAAGTCCAGCCAATGGGAACGATGAGAGGCATCCTGTCAGGCAGTCCTGGAACAGAGAGAAAAGCAGATTTCAGCACAAGCAAAATTATCTTAAATTTCCTCAATCATGAACGTTACTTAAAATCAGTACTACTGACTGTGAGGGTCAAAGCAAGATGGGAAATAGCTCAGTGATTTAAAGTACTGCGTGGTCCAAAAGCATGAGTGGCTCGGAGCAAACATGCCTTTGAAAAATCATAAAAGTGCCATTTTCTTTGCGTTTCACACAGCTCTTTTTTTTTTTTTTCATTAAGTTGATAAATATTCATGGCTGAATGCCACTTCTGTCACTGCAGGCAGTTTAGTGACAGGGATTTTTTTCCCTCACTGCGTTCCGAGAGAGAAAAATGGAGCGGTTTTACATTACAAGTAGAGTACGCAGCCCGAAGGATCAGAAACTGTTGGTACAAAGAAGCCAGCAGAAAAGAAAACATACAAACGTATTTCTTTCAAATCTCTCCATATTTCTTCCCACTGTTTAGTCTCCTTTTGAACTCCTATGGAAACTGAAATTTTTCAGGATATCACATATCCATAAACATGGTGAAATGTGCCAAAAGGTCTCTACAGATACATAACTGAAGCGTTTGATTCCCATGTGGTAAAACTAGCATAATGTGTGCGCCTTAATTCATCATAATTCAAAGTGCAGGCCTGGTTTTGATTAAACTACATAGCATTCAGTTTTCCAGTGTAGGTGATTTGTAGGCAAATGAGGTTCATCTTTGTTAAGTACAAATACATTTGCATAAATTAATGGCAATTAGCAAAGGTTTCTGAGACGTAGAAGAGCCATAATAAGAAAAAGCAATATGAAGATATATACTGTGATACAGCACAATATTCTATTATATATAATACTTATATAAAAATAAGTATTGAATAATTGTTGCTAATGTTAATATAATGTTTCAGTTTTTGAGATTTACTCCTCGACTATGATTGATGATGTCATGATTAGTATGTGGGGCGAGGGAGATAGTGAGTGGATCTTGTAACTTTTAATTATTCACAATAAACTTTTGGAACAGAGTTACTGGCTTCTGGAGATTTATTTTGAGCCAAACTCATTGCTTTTTCCCCACAGACTTAAACTCAGTCGTGGTCATTTTCAGAAACGAAAATGTGGTTGTTAGCATTTTTGTTTTGGAGGGCCGTGTTCAATGTGTGGGTGCGTCTGGGACACTGCAGTGATTGTTGAGGTTTTAGTGTATTTTAGGGACATGATACTACTCACAGTACTGACTTTTTGGTTTTTAGTTGCGATCTGTAGTTTATAGTTTATAGTGGATCTAGACAAACAGTGACAGTGGCTGGATATGTCATTCAGGTTAAACTGCCAGTCACACCAATGAGCCAGTGATGCTTTTGTTCAGGTCAATGCCTGAATTGGACCAAAAAAGGTGCCAGTACCCTAATTCAGCAGTTGCATGACATGATCCTTGCATGTGTCTTGGATATATTTATATTTATACATATATATTGGTAATATATTCCACTTTCAATGGATTTTTGTATGCATTTCATTACATAGACAGTTACATGGGTGTTTTCCCCACCCATATTCTGCGAAAAACCGCCCCTACTCTGCCTCTAATTGGCTCTGACCTTGACATTTTTTTCTAACCCTAACCATCTCACTCCTCATGCCTTAACCTAACCAACCAAACCAACGAAGGCGATGAACACTAGACAATCTGAGGCAGAGTAGGGCGGGTCTTCGAGGAATGCCAGTGGAGGGAAAAAAAATAAAAAAAATCAAGCGTTACGTGGGTGTTTAGGGGTGCGTACCTAGACTCATGTGGACAACAATCAGAAGCGTTTCAGGCACTGGTTTAGATTTCAATCACAGGTTGTACCTTTAAGTCTTACAACTCACCTTGTTTACTCCCAGAAGTAGCGCAGATACCATATAGTTTCATTCTTCAGCTGAGGGCCGAACAGAGGGTTGGTTTGGGCCAGAATGGCTATCAACCAACTGAGTAGAGAGAGAGAGAGAGAGAGAGAGAGAGAGAGAGAGAGAGAGAGAGAGAGAGAGAGAGAAATGATCAACAGACAATTACTGTAATCACCTCCAGCATTAGCAAGCAAGAGCACACCACAGGAAACAGTTTTGCAACAAGTCCAAGAGGCTAAGGACACAAGAGAGCAACTTTCACACACGTTCAATTTTAACCAGCTCTCAAGGCTTATTTGGAGGTCTAAATGAACGTGAACATTATTTTATCAAGCTGTTAATCCAACATGATTGTCTGTAGCAATGCAAAGCTACTAATGAGTTCAACCTGCAGGCTGACCTGGATGCAGCTATGGTTTCTTAATCACCACCGTGAATTCACACACAAACGGACGGTTTAAATGAGGCAGCTCTGCAGCCTTAAGAAGCTGTTTCCACTGGACTCTGTTGTAAAGCAGCTTCCAGCACTCATGTCCACAGTCTCTACAATAATGGTGGTGAATACAATGCTATTGTAACGTTTATGCATTTGAATTAGCAAAAATGAAAAGATGAGTGTGAGCTTCTTCACTATTCACCGGATTTTAGGTCAGGCAGATTGTTGGCCACCTGTTACAGGGCTCGGCTAGGGTGACTCTACATAGGGCCCCTTAGATCACCTGTGCCATGTGCTTATCAGGCAAAGTTTAGTCCTGTTGAGTCCTTCTGTGGCATTACCCATAGCTATGGCCGCATAAAGCCTCATGAAGCATTGGGGCTTTCTTTCTATTTGTGCTGAAAAAGATTTGAAGCTTCGGGGCTTTAAACTTAGCAAACACTGCAACATCTGGTGGCTTGTAAACAGGGCCGGTTGTAGCCTGCTATATTATTGTGGGCTGGTCAAAATAATAGGGGGGCAACTTGGGCGGTAGGTAGCCCAGAGAGGTTAGAGAAACGGACTAGTAGCCTGAAGGTTTCCAGTTCGAATCCCTGGCAAGGCTTTCTGTCAGAAGCTTTCTGCCAGAAAGCTTTCTGCCAGAAAGCTGTTTTAACATGTGGTTGACGTGAAACGTTTGCAGTTTGGTTAGGTTTAGGCACTAAAACTACTTGTTTCGGTTTGCAAAAGGTCATGGTTGGGGTTAAGCTTTACAAGGGATTCGAACAGCAGGTTACCACGAGAAAGTCCGGCGTATCATCCACGATAATCCATTAGCTACATGGACTTTGTCGGTCTTTATACCACATCACCTGACTTTTCTGCCTTCGAGGCAAACTTCTCTCCGATTTATCACGAGCAGTGGAACCGTGTGTGTGCTTTTACTTGCTTTGCCTTGCCCTCTGTGTGTGCAATCTGAGCCATCGGAGTTCCTATTTGTTCATGCCGAGAGACTGTACAGCGGACAGGTCTGCTTCAGAGCTTTTTGTTTGTGTTTGAACACGACGAGAAGAGGGGGTGGGCAGCAGGCGACTTTGGAGGCGGGCTGTAGGCTGCCCATCCAATCAGAAGTTAGAAAGGGTAGTGGTATTTTCTGTGCTATTTTTCCTTGGATGAACACTTTTTTTTCTTAACTTTTGATTGGGTGGGCAAGACGCACGTTTGGGTGGGCTGAGCCCACCCTTGCCCATAGCCACCGCCGGCCCTGCATCGCCATATTTCTCTATTCTCCTCTCTTCTTATCCCGCTAATGTGCCGATCACAGAGTATAGCTGTAAAACTTTCAAAACTGCCAAACTGAATGAAGCGCTTTCCGAAGCACCAGTGACGTTTGAAGCTTCGGACGTCATCAGTCACCTGATATTCTTCATTTGACGCAAGCTCCGGCACAATGTACTGAAACAGTGCGCTTCACAGGAGTGAAACAAGCTTCGGAGCTTCAGTATCATCCACCCATCTCTAATTTCCCATGATAAATGTCTCTACAAGTCTAAATGCTACTCTGTGTTGAACTGTTTGTACTGCAAATTGTAAGTGCCTTCACCTGTTTTACTTTGTTTAGTACAGCTAATTTTAGTAGTTTGATTCAAGCTAGTAGATGGTAGCGACCGTCATGCTAGCTTGCCACTTCTTTTTTGCAGACTTTTTGTCTTTGTGTCTTTTGGCTTGTTCTAGGCCTGTTTTACTATATTATATGCATTTTTAAAATAGTTTAAAAGGTATAAAACTGACACAGCAAGAACAAGAAGAGCTGATACACTTCGACAATACAGAGATAAGAAGTAACAACTGAAAGTATGCTAATAAGGCATACTGTATGCTATATAAAAACATGGTCTTTAAGGTATAACGTAAGTGATCCATATTATCCATTTCTCAACTAATCAGAGCTCTCCAGCTGTAAGTAATCCCGTTCATCAACATTATGTATCTCGTCATTTTCTAACTAAAGTTAAAACAGCGCTGACTTTCAGTAAAGTTTGGGAATCTACTATCTATGGACTGGGGTTTCTGTTTGTTGGTGAGGAGACAAGTCACCCCCTGAAGGAGCTGCGGCTCCCTCTAGTGGTGGAACAATAATCCTGTGTGCACATCCTTCTTCTCCTGGCTCTCTTGTTTCCTCATCGCCTCGTCTGCATAGTCATGGTCGCTAAAAACGTCGACTTTTTAAATCCTTTTTTTGGATAATATTTTTGATTTCAAACTGCAGAATATTCACAGATATTTTGTGTCTGTTTGTTTTGGTTTTCAGAAAGGAAAAGCTCAGTGTTTACTTGTTTTTTTTTCACCACACAATCCTCAAAACGCCCTTCCATAAACCTATTGTTTATTTTGCATCTACTGTTCGGAGCAGTAGAGCTGCTGATACTCATCTCATTTGCCTGGCTGACAGCCTGGCCTTGAGCTTATAAGGCCGTTGCGCTCTCAGTAAGCCCCTGAATAATATCTTGTTTCAGTGTATTTAGATTCATGTCTACTTGGTAGTTGCCAAGAACCTTATGCATGTCCTGTTTGAATTCTTGCGCAATTGATGTTAAATACTGGAGCGACCTGCCTGCCTCTTCCTCCCCTCCTCATTATAACTGTTTTCTGAGGTCTCCATCTCATGTTGCTTAGTTGTTAAATGCTAATTTCCCTGGTTTTTTTAAAGCCTTGTGACTTGTTATTGATCTTCCCTTCTCATTTCTATCATGCGCAGCCAGTTACAGGCACAAACCTATCAAAATTCAAGTGAGGGACACTTATGGAAATGGACTGAAGCTGAGTTTGTAACGACTGTACACTTACCGTAACACACAACGGCCTCACCAGTAGACATTTCATTTGAAAGCACTGGAAAAACCAAACTGCTTTTAAAGAGGTAATGTACACTTAAACGTGTTTTTTGAGCTGTAAACTAAATGATATGACTGCACTGTGATGAAACACATCAGTGCTGGTGTTCATAGTGACATTTCATGGGTTGAAAATGGCTCAGCACGCCATCTGCTGTTTTAAAGCAGCCCTGAATCCTGCAAGGCCAACGCTGACATAGAGTCAACCAGTTGGGACCTGCCTACATCATGAAATTTATGTAAAAAAAGACTCTAATCAGTATCAGTCAGTCTCCCCCGTGTCCCCTGACCCACACACTATGTAGCCACGAGGCCACGCCCCCTACAGGTGTTGTTCCCTGACTCGTAGAGAGGGTTCTAGCAGAATTTGAGGGCGCAGTTACACTTTAAGACTGCTCTCACTGGTTCATTCATAATGGTTAGAGGCAACATTTTAAATTTGCAATGTTTGAAAGTTTCATTATGCAGGTGTGACCAGAGCAGCAGGTCAATACAGCAGCGTCACACCAAAGAAGAAGAAGAGGAGGAGGAGGAGGAGGAGGAGGAGAGGGAGAGTTTGTACTTACAACAAGTAACAGCAGACCGCTGTGAGGATGAGACTGGTGACAATCACACTGTCAAAGAAAACAGAGAGGGAGTTACATTGATGCAGCACATACACATTCATATACACTGGGCTGAGAGATAATATTAATCATATCTCCATGTAACAATAACATTTTCATATTGAGATAACGTGCTGACAGTTATCAGGACTAAATGGATAAAATAGTTCAACATGAGACTTTAAAAACGTGAATTTGTTATAATAAAACATTTAGGTCAGTCTGGATTGTTTTATTTTTTTATTTTGAATACTGCATTGCTACTTTAAATTAGGTGTGAGACCTGTATAAATAAGCTGTGAGGGATTTTGCCATACCATTTATATATATTATCTCTTTAATATCTCTGGTTGTATTACGCTGTTGCAATGTTCAGTTATGGAAATACTGTATTTTGAAAATTGTTGCATGAATGTGATAGTACTTTAATTTCTCAGGTATTTTCTTAGCAGGATTAGCCCAAAACTGATTTTTCTGTCTGTTTATTTGTTCTATAAACAGTTTCTTGAATTACCAAATAATTTACTATATCACAATACCCATTTATCAACATCACAATATAAAATCGTGCATACTGTGAAAGACTTTATCCATATCACCCACTCCCATCTTACAATCCGTTTTCAAATAAAATAAATAATGCAGCAATAACAATCATCCAGATAAATGCAATGAGGTCAAACAAACAATATTTCCCTCTATATCACCTTTACAAACACCTGCAGGCTAAATTCACTTTTATTTTGTAGCTTGATTGCACAGCCCAGTTATTCCCATGTACAAGACTCACAATTTGGACTTTTTTTTTTTTTTAACACTAACACATCACACTATCTTCAAATAATTTACCCAAATTATATTTTCATCTGTTATTTAACTGACCCTTTAACCTTACTGCCGTGTTGGGATGGATGGATGGAGGGATGGATGGATGGATGGATGGGAGGAAGGAATGGAGGGAGGGAAGGGTGGACGCAAGATGACGCGCGGGGCCTCCATCACATCAGCAGGGGCACGCTCGTGTATTTATAAAGATACCACGTAGCTGAATACAGAGTAAACATTGCATTTGAATAATAAAACACACCCTAATATCTGAATTGAAATTGAAATGAAAGGAAACGCTAAATCATCGCCGTAAATTGCAGCCAATTAACGGCAGCTAGACCACCTACCCCCGGTTGGGTCCTTTGGGCACTAAAAATGGAGCCACGACCCCCACCAGGGCCCATAACGTGGTGAAGCAGATCATCGGCAGGGCGAGAGAGTGAGACACCATGGCTTCAGTCAACAGAAAACCTCAGATATGGAAGAATTAATCTGTTTGTCCTCTTGGAAATACGGCGCATCAATGGCTGCTGAGCCAGCCCGTCGCTTCCGCAATGTTCTCGCCCAATTACGCCAACGCGACATATGATTGGTCCAGACCCAGGAGACAGCGGTTTCTGATTGGCTTAGCCGGCTGTCTATCAGTATTACACCGAGAGGGATTGGACGGGTGTTTATGCCAGCAGACTGCAGGCAAGCGTATTTTTTTTTTTTCATCTTCATCATCTGAAAGAGGCAAAACGATAAAACTGTTTAAAGCACAGTCTTGCAGTTTTTACATAACCAAATTTAAATATTTCTCTTTTAATAACCTTGAGTTTTTTCTTTTCCTCTTTCATTCTCAGCAGCAAATACAATTACCTATTTTCTGATATCTACAAACAAACAACTCAATACAAAAACTAAACTCATTATGAAATAACTGTTTTAAAAAAGAAACACACACTGCAGAGAGAGACTGCAGAGTTACATGCTAATCTTACAAATAAGAAATCGTAATATCAGTTTCTTCTTCCTTTTGTTGTTCTTAAACATATGAAGATATTTATTTCTCCCCTATTTATAGCCTGATTATATGTTCATATATTACATATAGGCTACAGTCATTTATTGTTACGAGTTATAATTACTGGTAAGTCCCTATGGAGTCATAGGAGTGCCATAAAAAAGAATAAATCCGGGAAAGAATAAGACAATAATTGTGGAAATATTAAGAGAAATAAATGAAAGAATAAATAAATGTGGATATATAAAGACAAATAATTCTTTTTCCTTTTGCTTTTGCTTTTCCTTTGTTGAGTTTGCCATTCTTTGAAGGACCAAGCTGTCAATCAACTGGCTTTGGGCGGGCCTTCCTACCCAAGCTGAGTAATCAATTCATGCACACATGAATCCTGCTTTGGCGGGAGGTTCACTATACTGTGATACACAGTGCAGTATTACCACCCAGTGGAAAAAAAGTGCAGTCTACATTCCTTGTGCAGTTCCCTACAATCCATGCTGGTCTTATCTGTACCCACAAATATTGATTCCATCCAGACCAGAGACCACTGCTCTCCAGTTTTAAGTAGGTCAGCTTGCCAGGAAATGGCCAGATGGCTTACAGTCTATTCTCAGAATATTTCTCTCTTCTTGACTAGACTAGACTGGTTGATTTGTCCCTTATGGGAAAATAGAGACAATGTTCTGAAACAGTTGTGTTCATAAGCATTTTGGATTTGTAAAAGACATTATTCATTATTAGAAAGGTAATATTCATGTCTGTTGTATTATATGACTGCCTGTAGACATATTAAACATTTTTGCATGTAGCTTGAATTCCAGTTGATTGGAATTAATACATTTAAAGTGTACCATCTGAACACTGTCTCGGTTTTCCCTATAATAAATTCCAAATTATATAGTTTTATCCAGAATCTTCCAAAGGATTTTTAGTCACATATCAGCTCCTTTCTAAGAAATTATAGCCAACTATGGGATCCATAAAAGTGTCACCAAAGATAAAATAAATGGAAATAGAATAAAATGAAAACAAACATACAAATTGACAAGAAGAAGAAAGAAAAAGAATCTGCAGTAGAGAAATTAATCAATGAAAGGCACAGGAGAACAGGAGAGTTTTTAATTAAATTTAATCTAAATCTAAGGAGTTACGATCGGAAGGCTAATTTCAATCCTTTTGTGATTTTACTTTGATGGTTGCGACCGGAAGTTGTCTTCAAATTCTGCCTGTCATTGTTTTATTGTTGGAAGTGACTACCGGAAGTCGTGTGTGTCATGTCGGCGGTTGGTTGGACGGTGGTGACTGAACGGGGCGGAGGAGAACCAATGGGCAAAATTTCACATGAAGCGGTAGCCTCACCGGCGAAGTGTCAGCGCTAAATGAAGATAGAAAACTTGTCGTCTTGTGCGGCGTAACAGTTTAAATTTTATTTAGAGTGTGGGCTGATAATGCTGGACGGTTAAACCTGATGAAGTTCACCAGAGATATCTGCCGGCTGCTGGGCTTAGGAGGCGGTGAGTAAAACTGCCAGTCAGCCGTTAACAACTTTTAGTTTTTCAGTCAGTTAAGTTAGTGCCGCAAGTTATGTGGAGTTTAGCTGTGATGTATAATTTTATCTCACAGCCGGCTGTGACAGCATTGATTACCCCATGCTGAAACAATACATTTCACATAATAGCCTCTAAATAACGTTAGACAAGTGGGTAAAAACACAAGGTTTACAGTATACTGAGCATGTATGGTAATGGTTTGTGTTGTGGACCCTGAAACTTCTTCGTCTTTTGCTAACAGCTAAATACAGCATAGCTAATGTATCTGCTTACAGGTAAATGGCTAATATGAATGAATGCCAATGGCATTTTGTGGATTTTTGTAGTTTTTGAATCTTGCCTAATTAGCCTGCCAAAATGTGAATTTCCAATTTTGATTGTACTTTATTTTGTTTGTCTGTTTGTTTGTTTGTTTTGGGGTAGTGGGACCATATTTATAAGATAAGAGAAAACTGGTTCTGGTTGAATGTCTGACTTTTTCCATTATTTTAACACCCATATTTTTGTTTTATATAGTGATTATAGCAAATTCTGGGTGAATGCGTGCTCTGTGTAAGAGACACTTTTTAATTGCAGCATACAGTGTTTCACAATGAGAGGCTGGTTCCCTTTGCCTGGGCTGTATGAGTGTAGAAGTTGATGTCACCAGAGTTAGCTTTAGTTTTAGCTCTGAGCTCTAAAGGGATCACTGTTAGCAGTAATTTTTGTATGATACAAAAGATAATGGAGGAAGGGTGAAACACACCGTATAAATTTGCCCAATAGGGAATCTACGTTTGCTGCTGACAACACAAATTAATGGGGAAACAGACTTCGGCACAACTCTGTTAATAACTTTGCCCAAATAGACTATGCTTTGTGGTGTGCCATTCCAGGGCACATTTGGGGCAAGTTATTAACAGAACTGTGTCTGATTTGTGTGTCCTCCTACTTTAACCTGAACCCACCATTATGCTGCTTTTATGTCATATGGGAATTACTGTAAATACCAGATTTCAACGTAAGAGTGTCCATGTCACCATTCAAGTCATAATAACAATGAAAGTGCTTGAAAAGGCAAACAAACGTCCTCATATCAGTGAAAGTTGGCTGTTTTCAAGGAAATTAAACCCAGTTAATGGATATAGTGCTAAATTGTCAATTCACAGTATTTTTAACTGTCACACGACCGACTTTGCAATCATATAACCATGTTGAGTTGTCTGGTGACTTGAGCGCTTGCAAGGTGTAAACGTGGGACTCTTTCCTGCCCATTAATCCTCACCCAGTATTAACCTAACCCCAGCTAGTGCTCTCTGCAAAGCCAAACTACAGTTTTTTTGATGGCAACATTAACCTATAGTACGCCCTTACTCAAACCATGGAGAACAGAGCTAGTAGACATAGTGGAGACCAGGATAGATGTATCTGGTCACTTTAGAGGACTCCCATAAGTTTAGCCTTCCAGGCATGACTTTTGTCTAAATATTGAAATAGCAAACCAAAACTCAGAAACACAAACAAAAAGTCTGTGTCTGTGTGATTTTGGATGCAACACTTCTCATATATTTTGCAGCACATTTAGTTTTGGGCTGCGGTTATTGCAGTTTGTCTTTCTTTGTGTTTAAATGAATTTGTTCAGAGAGTGTGGTGGTGTTTGATATGTTTAGACTCAGCTGGCAGCAGTTTATAAACTCAACCAAAAATATTTGACTGGCAAATGAGTTCTGCACTAACCGCATAAGAATGTACAGAAACTGGTTTGACCACATCTGCAAGTCTCTTATATGGTCAACCCTGATTGAAAATAACTCTGGCATTCATGGAACGAAGGTTGAATTTATAAAAGATTTATTGATATTTTTGCAAAACCAAAAGCTAATATTACATAAATCTTGTTTCCATACTCAAAATACGGTACATCCTAGACAGCTGTAAAACTAGTTATTGAGTGCCACAAAAACGACGCAGGAAACTATTGCAAAACAAAATAGCGAAAGTTATATTGCTATGAGCCTAAAATGTGTTATTTACCTGTTTTAACCAATAAAGAGTGGCTACACAATGTCAAAGAACTTTACATTTGATTCCTGGTGTCAAAATTCTATGAAAAAGTGGGTTCATTTGTCTTTGTATGTTGTTTGGTTCAGGAGTTATGAAAATCGGCGTTTTTCGCCATTCCCGTGGACATCAATTCAAGATGGCCGCCAAACCATTAGGGTCCTAAAAAAAAAAACAGGTTACAAAAAAATGCCATGCGGGTACATGGGAACCTATTTCTCCTGCTGGACTAATTCAGACGTGCATTCTTTTGTGTTTAATGCTCTCAAAAGTTTGGGAGTTTAACGACATACAGTGGGGCAAAAAAGTATTTAGTCAGCCACCAATTGTGCAAGTTCTCCCACTTAAAAGATGAGAGAGGTCTCCAATTTTCATCATAGGTACACTTCAACTATGAGAGACAGAATGGGGGGAAAGAATCCAGGAAATCACATTGTAGGATTTTTAATGAATTAATTGGTAAATTCCTCGGTAAAATAAGTATTTGGTCACCTACAAACAAGCAAGATTTCTGGCTCTCACAGACCTGTAACTTCTTCTTTAAGAGGCTCCTCTGTCCTCCACTCGTTACCTGTANCTTATTTTCCACCATAATTTGCAAATAAATTCTTTAAAAATCCTACAATGTGATTTTCTGGATTTTTTTTTTCTCATTTTGTCTCTCATAGTTGAGGTATACCTATGGTGAAAATTGGAGACCTCTCTCATCTTTTAAGTGGGAGAACTTGCACAATTGGTGGCTGACTAAATACTTTTTTGCCCCACTGTATCAGTGATCACTGAGCATGAAAATTCATTCTTGACTTTGGAAATAATAGTTTGACAAATAATAGTTTGACAAAATAATCTTGACTCAAGGTCTACTTACTAGCTTTTTACCAGAGCTTTAAACTGCATCTCACGGTCTTCATCAGTGGACAGAGTTTGGGCCCTTCCTTCACAAAACAACAACATGGTTATAAATGCCAAAGTCTATATATTTAGCATACTGATAAACTCTAACATTCACCTCCAAGTGAGTTTGGTCTTATGGAGACCGTGAGATTCAGTTGAAAGCCCAGAAAAAAGCTATTAAGTAGACCTTGAGTCCAAATGATTTTGCCATATTAATAATCACAATTAAGGCAGATCTGACTGAGATAAAGCAACACATCTTTCATGACTGAAAGCGTTTTTAAAACTCTGGAGCTCATGTGAAGTGAATCGGAAACATACAAGTAAATATGGCGTTTAGTAAAAGTTAGTGGACCTTTGCAGACGTCAGGTGACCTTGTGATCTCGCCACAGTTTGTATTGTTTCAGCATAGAGTGAGTGTCTGTTGATTTTCTGTGTCTTTGGGTGTGTGTGTATGTGATGTGTTTGATGAATAGGCCAAAGGAGGGGCAGATGATACAGTTTTGACCACAGGCATGAGCTTCCTTTTCCCTGACATGATTAAGCTAATGAGAGAGAGAGACAGAGAGGCAACCACACCCTTTTGAATATTGATGCCATTGTTGCAGTTTGTGTATACTTTATTTATCATAGCTGTTGTTTTTCAGTCATTCCTTTTTTTTAACCATTATTTATTCAGGTAAGTTTCACTGAGAGCAGTGCTCTGCTCTCTTTTCATTCCTTTGTTTTTCTTCTCACACAATTACTCATAATCACATCTGGACGCTTCCCAGTACAACCACAGGTTGGTCTGCTTGCCACTGAGCACGTACACTGGTGCAGTTGGGGCTTAAGGACATTGCCCTTTATTTTTAGCTCTCATGTAGGCGTTTAAATACTCAGTCAGTAATTAAAGACCATATAAATTACAGGTATATTTGCTCTTATATATAATTAGAAGGGTTTGACTTTGGGGTGGGTGGTTGATAAAATCCTCTAGTACTGTATATGAAATTCAACTAAATATTAATATAATTGTGATATTAATTTTCTGGAAAATCAATTGAGAAATTGTTAACGAATAAAATAACCAGACGGAAGTGTATTTTTATGGATAATTTGTCAAACTAATTACCTGACAAATTTATCTTCTCACAGTATATTTTTTTATTGTCCACACTCAGTTTGACTTTTAAATGAAAATGTATTTTTGTGTTTCAGTCAGTCATCAAAATGGAAAAATGCAAGCTAGTTTTGCACCTTTGTTGTTGACACACATAAATGATCATGCACAGAAAACGTTTGTCCAGGATCTCTGTTGGAAAATTTGTGAAAAATAAGTCCTTTAAAGGCCTTATAAAGTCTGAAATATGACCCATGTGTGCATTCAATATTTTCTTAATTGATTCAGCAATTTTGCATTGTAAATTCTCAGTGGCCTTCATTTGAGACAGGGCAGGGTTTGCTGCAGTGTTTTATAATGGAGAAGGGCCACCTTACCTTAAAGAAAGACCTTCTCCTCTGACATAAATAAATGCATTTGCATGCACTTTTATGACATATAACGTTAACCTTTTAAGGAAACGTGACAGAGGAGCTATTTCACACAGAAAAGGCTGTTATATTTAGTGTGGATATTGTTTAGGTTGTTATCAACTAACAAAATTGATCATAAGATGAGATGTGTAAGGGGCTGGGTGGCTTATCATCCTGGCTAAATAACTTCCTTCAGGATATTATCAAACCTTTATTTCTACTTGTCCTCTGTTTTATTTTAGTATTTTCATAGTTTAGTAAGAGTCCTCTCTGTTTTCTGAAGTGCCCCCATTTACTGTTGCTGCTGTTTGTTTTTAAAGCAAAGTCATCATTTCTTTCATCGTTTCTAAAATTAAAACCCTTCCAGACAGTTCAGAGGGCATAATACCTTTACTATCCTGGAAGTCTTGGATTGTGACAACAGCCACAGAAAGTGTTGAGTTTTATCAGCAGCAGCTTAATACTGAGAAAAACTGCAAAACAGAATCAGTCGAAAAATACGTGAACGGTGTGTGAGAACAGCACTTCTGTCAAGCAGATCTGGTGTTAAAGTACTGATGGACCATTTTTGATTCAGTCAGCCATCAGCCATCGGCCAGGCCAAAAATAAAAAACATCACAGCCTCAATGTCAGTGTGTCGACAACCAGCTCATGGATCAGTCTCCTAATTTCCCCTCCCTTCACTCTCCTCCGCCTCAGCTCTTTGGGGATTCACTCATAAAATGAATGCGCTAGTTAGCACTGGCATTAAATTCTGCCAGTTAATTAAAATCTGCCTCCACCCCAACCAAGTACATTCTGTAACACCAACCTTGCTGATAATGAAGAGGACAAAAAGAGAGAACAGCTCTCTCTCGTTCCCGAGCTGACGAGGCTGATGAGGCCAGCAAGGTCACCAGAAGTTTGCCTCATCGGTCTCCCCCACCTCCCCTCTTCCTGTTTGATAAAGAGTGAACGAGATGAACTCAACTAATTCTGCAAATGTATCAAATTTGATCTGTATCAATTCCTTGNCACCCAGTCTGTCTTCAGCCCTGGCACAAAAACACTTCAAATTGTCAAAGAGTGCTTTTAACACACTAAATTTAGCTTTATTAAACACCAGTGACCGGTTGCACAAAACACGCTACGTGAAGATTTTCCTTTAAGGTTTCCTTAAAATAAAATCCATCGCACAGAACACCCTTAAGTCTCATCTCGGTTTTATACTTAAAGTCCCTTAAAGTTAGTTAAACCGTTGCACAAAAGACCTTAGCAACCAAAGTAAGGACAAAAACTCAAGGTACCTCTGACTGTATCTTAACCGCAACATGGCCGAGTTTATTGCGATAAATGAAGAAAATGAGCGCATCCCGAGAAGAGTGTTCCGCGACCCGGAGAACCAAATGGATACGCTTAACGACGAGCAGTTGATTTTACACTACAGATTTGCAGTCAGAAAGGATTTGTCCGACCGTCTAGAGTTGGATCACTTTACTCTCTGCAGCTGTGCTCTTCCAGCCACTTTGCAGTTAATGATTGCTCTACGGTTTTATGCTACGGGATTTTTCCAGTC
>LKNJ01006474.1:0-17843 GCA_002120245.1 Maccullochella peelii
GGATGGCCCGCATCACAGATCACGACTCCGCAGCTCCGCGACCCCAGATCACGAATGTTTTCTGAAAACATCTTAGAGACACGGCAGCCGTTGATTGACTCAGCCCTGCAAACCCACTCGATGGACAATGTGGTGGACAGTGGAGGTGCATCCCCAAACACACTCTGGAGACCAACCCAGATGATGTCCCACTGACAGAAGACACAAGGGTCTTTATTGTGGCAGCCCATCCAGGTCCAGCAGCACCTCCAGGGACTCCCTGCTCAGCTGAAATTTTTTTTTCAAAAGCCTGCAAACACCTTATGTATTCCTTTGTATATTTCCTTTGTTGTAAATAGTTAAATATGTATGTAAATAGTTGACCACTTTAAATGAAATAAACAATGTATTTTGATTCAACAATTACTTTATTTTAATTAATTAATTCATTTATTTTTTATTTGTCAACAAATCTCTCAAGTAGAGAGAACAGCCTGTCCATCCTCTCTCTGCTTTCCTGTGCTCTCCTCTCCTCTGCCTCTCTCTGCAACCTCATGTCTTCTTTAATGAGCTCAAGAAGCTCATCCTCTCTCTCTCTCTCTCTCTCTTTCTCTTTCTCGGCCCTGGCTGGCTTTCCTCCTCCTCCTCCTCCTCCTCCTCCTCCTCTTTGTCACCCACTGCTGTACTTGGCCCTGGTATGTCCTCAGGGATGGAGGCAATTAGGACAGGGGGTGGTGGTGGAATGCCTCTGTCCCAACACCTCATCCATGAGGACAAACCATGGCCAAGTTGCAGCAGTGGGTTTCCCACTCACTCCCTCTCCTGACCCTGGACACTTGCAATCCTAAGGCAGAGGAAATCCACCATGGCAGTTAACAACAACAGCAGCAAAACACATTTCAGCAAAAGTGTGTTTATTAACTTGCATGATTAAAACAAATATAATTTCAAAATCACATGTACATACTTTGTATTTCTTTTTTAAATTGTGCTTTTTTTTTTTTTTGCTTGAAGGGGGGTAACCTTCCCCTGCAAGCTCATTTTTTCCAGAATTGTCCTGATCACAGAGAGAACACAAGATAAAAGGAAAACACTTATGTTATAATGACAGACACAAAATCCCTGAAAAATCATTTACTTGGAAGCCCTATTTTGGGTTAAAACATTTTTTTTAACTGTAACGTTAAGTACAAGATGGTCAAATGGACAAGTTACAAATGGACATTTGTTGCCTTACCTCCGAGCTACACTTGCTGAGTTCTTTGCCCCTGTAAACAGCTTGTCATTCTCCCCCCTCAGCCGAATGAATTGAACAGTATGCTCCTTGCTCCCTAAAACAAAACGAAATGTTAGAAGTTTTGCTTCACACCACCAAACAAAATCAGCTTGAGTAGCAGGTTAGCCGTGTAATCAATCCCAACGTCTGTACTGGACTGAAAGTGATATTCAACTGTCTGAAAGTTTGTTTGTTTTTTCAGGACAACCTGGGCTATCAGAATATGTATGCTGCAGAGATGTCACATGAATATATAAATAGTTGAATGACCAAAAAGACAAAAGAAAAAACAAAACGGAAATTGAATCTCACAGAAATGTATTCAAATCACACAAAGAACAATAATGAATAAGATTTTTGGCTCTTGAAAAGTGTTCTCCCAAGTCTTGGCAACCAGGGGGAAAAGAAATATTCATTCTAACCAACACACATCAAAAACTATTCACATTTTTTCCACAGATTTTCCATCCGTTTTTCTCCCAAAAAGTTAGTTATGCCGTGCCTAAAAGCAGTTCCTGTCTGCAATGAGACAGAGGGCCACATCACACTCCTTACACTTCCGGGGGGTAGACTGATAGACCTGCCTGGTCTGCCTACAGTGTGTACAGGTCTTGCATCCATACGAGGCCCTCCTGCTTGTATCAGCTTGTGATACAGTACCTTGGCAGGAGGGACCGCAACTGTGACACCACACAAAAAAGAATGAAAAAATAATTTCTACTGTGCGTCTTGGGGTGGCGCTGGGTCTCTGTGTGTGCTCTTTCCAAGGTAACGTTGAGCGAGTGGGGTCAGCCACACAGTCGTAAACACAGCCTCTGATTGGTCGACAAGCAAGAAACTCAGCCTCTGATTGGTCGACAGACTCGTCATGTGATTGCTAATGGACAGCTAACAACAACAATAACCGTTTTCAACATGGAAAAATGGATAAATAGTCACAGAAAACATTTGGTGTTGGATTTATTAAAAGGGATTTATTTTACAAAGTCTCCAAAAAGACACTGCCGTTCAAGGCTGGATTACAAAGCTTCTGTAAGAGACACGATCACACCGAAGCCCTTGTTGGAACGGCACAACAGCGTACTTCTGGGCAAAAAAAAAAGTCTCTAGCATGCAGCGTTCCGGAGATATTTAGTATGTCATATCCGACATAATTTGATGTTGTATATACGACATCGCCGACCTGAAAGTGTTAAGTAGCCTAGCTATTCCACAATAGAAGCGAGCAAGCCATTACCCGATGACATTGGCTTGGGAAGTGTCATGATAGGATCCGACAGAGTCATAGTCACAAAAATGGGAACCATCTCATAGAGTAGGAGTTTAGTTATTTTGCTCAACAACCTGAACAAAAAAAGAGGCATAGGTAGAAATTGTAAAGATTTAAATTCAACAATTAACCTTACTTGTATAGATAGGTGTTCACCCATTTACACAAGAGATGGGAATAACCTAGTGCACAATGTGGTGGAAATTTTGACTTCCCTCGTGGAATTTTTTTTTCCCTCCTCTGCGTCCAGCCAGGTCCGGGTCCAGCCGGAACGGGTTTCGTGATTTGTGTACCTCGGTCAAAGAAGGATACAATGAGTTAGTTTGTTTTTGTGAATTATCCTGCACCTCAGTTTGTTTCTTTCCTTTCTCCTTAGCTTGATCCTCTGCTCTAACTCTTTTCCTTTCCCTCAACTCTGCTTCCTCTCTCCACACACCGTAAGATCTCCAATCAGCCTTAAATGGCTTTTTTTTGTTTTGCTGTTTTTTGGACATGGCCGCGTGCTCCTCTGCGTCTCTTTGCTCTTTCATCTCCAAACATGCCTTAAGCTGGTTTAGCTGATTTAAACTAAAACTTCCCTTTTTTGGAAAGCCCTTTTCTACCCACTTATCAAATTGCCCCATTGACATTTGGTCTTTTTCAACACAATTGGTGGGAGGATTTTGGGACTTGCGGTCACCCCAGGTATTATTTTACTCTGACTTTTACCCATCTCTGATTAACTTGTCTCTTGTATTATCCAGAATACACTGGACCACTTGCCAGGCGGATTGCAGCGGAAACTCTCAAAACTACAACATTAATCAAGACACGTCTGTCTGCATAGATTGTTTCGTCTCTTGTATAGAAGAACACCAATGTGTTAAACAAGCGAACTATAACAAAGGAAAATGATAAAGTTCCAGAAGGCACAAAAACACTACATATACAAATTTTACCCTGACACACAGCATAAGTAAATACCCACTCTGCAATTATTCCCATTTTTGTGACTATGCAGCTGTCAGATCTTATCAAGACACTTTCCAGGGTGACCTCGTTGGGTTATTGCTCGTTTGCTTCTAGTATGGAACAGGTGTTAGACCTATGAAATCAATTAATTGAGCTGCATGCCACAGCATTATGGCGTAGGGCACTATGGACAAAAACAACATAAAATAACATATCACAGCCTTTTAGTTTTAGAGTTATAGCCTACATTTCTAAAGCAATAAAGTTACAAATTTCTTACCTCTATTATTTGAAGACATGTGAATTGTATCAGACTTTTGTCTAGGAAGTCACCAGAGAAGTAGTCAGAATCTTTTAAATCTATAAATATGTCGATCCCCACCAGTACCATATCTGTTGGTTATGATTGCTTGAGCCATACAAATAGCATCTTTTCGAACATTTGTCCATATGATAACAGTTTTCTGTCCCTTGATCTGATCGAATTCGAGTAGCAGTCCCATTCCTTGAGAACACCTCATCAAGTATCCAGCGATGACCTTGGGATCACTATTTGTAGAGTATGCATGTAGCCATATCACCATTCGTGAAAACCCATCCATTGCACCACTGATGCAGATCCCATATGGTTTGTGTTATGAATCTACATACCATAAAAAGTTTGGGCTTGTATTCTGATACAAATGTTGCTGAAGCTGATTCCGGTGCCTCAGTTGCACTCCACAGAAAGTGCCCCCACTTACCTTCACACCTCCACACACCTGGCCAAACACTAAGTAAAGTGGGCGTACTTGTTTGGAAAAGTTACAAAAATCATTGGACAAGGGTGGGTTTTCAAACACTGTCAGACGGTCCGACAACCTTTTCATTTGAAGCTTGGTGATGCCTCTAATTTCTCCCGCTCTTATCTCGGAGTTCTCCTCATCTTTACATTTTCTGTGCAGTTTTAGACACATTTCCACTCTTTCTCTACAGCTGAAGTCTACACTTTTGCTGTCATTACCTGCAGATTAACATAGATTATTATTTTGGAAGGCAAACAACTGCCCCTATCAGAGCAGGTATCCAGGTATAGTGATACAAGAAATTAATTGATCAAGAATTCTCAGAGGCCATGGCATGCTGTGTAATGGTTAGGTTCTGTGAATTTGTAATTACAAGAACATTTATATATAAGTAAAATTGTTGCTTTTTAAATATACTGCAAGAGAAATTATTAATCAAATTTCAAAAGCAATTTTGGGGCATCTTGTAACCTGGTGATTCCCATACTTGAACATTTTGGGATGTGGGGGCTGGGCAGTGGGGCAGACATTGTCTCTCTGTATATGTGGGGAGTAATACTGACAAGTTGGCTTCGATAGAGGTGTGCTTTCCGCTGGCACAGCCCCATCCGGCTCAGCAACATCAGGATGTCTCTGTGAAATGCCTTTGTCAGGATAGCATAATAAAATGGGTGTGCACAAGAATTGAGAGGATAGGAAAGTACCAGCAGCACCTGTGGAGAAAAACATAGATCAGCCTTTATTTTAAACAGGAAAAAATGTGGATTAAAGCTGAAGTAAAAAGGAAGTCTCACCTTGGAATCTGTGACAGTCATCAATGGTTTGTGGAGAGCTGCAGACAAGCCGTAGAAACAAATGGGAGCCAGACACAGAAAGTTGGTGAAAATGAGAACAGCCATGCGTTTGGCCATGTTGGTATCACATCTGCTGGACTGGTGCCGGGGATTGTGCACTATAGAGTAGATGTGTATGTAACATAAACATACCACCATGAAAGCAATGATATTCGCCATCAGAACAGAGACCACATAGGCCCGGGCAGCAGCTGTCTCAGTGTCCATGGGTAAGCAGATGCTCACTTTCTGGTAACTGCTCACACCAACCAATGGCAGCAGTGCTAGGATCACACAGAGCAACCAGCCGACAAGCATCAGCACAGCTGCATGGCGTAACCTAATTTTTCTGTCTGGCCTCATTGCATAGAAGATGGCATGCCAGCGCTGAAAGCTGATTAAAGTTAATGTGTACACAGATAGCTCACTGGCAAACACTGATAATATTCCTGCTAGATTGCAACCGCTTCCTGTTTGCCAGGCAATAGCATAATGGTAATAGTGGGAGCGTGTGTAGAGGTCGACAGATGCAATGAGCAGTAAGTACATCCCCATACAAAAGTCTGCAAACGCCAGATGACAAATGAGGAAACGGGTAACGGACAACTTCTGCTGGCTGGTCAGCAGGATGAACATCACCAGGAGGTTGGCTGAAATGGCGAACAGACTGACCACCCAGACCAACACCTTCAGGAAGCCTTGACTCATCACATCCTCACAGGGGTTCAGGGCATCAGGTAGGGGGGTGCACAAGAGATGATTATCTGTGTGAAGTTCATTACATAGTGCAAAGTCAAACCCTTCTTTGAGATGCTCTGTAGGTAACTCCACATAAAACAAACCCTCATTTTGAGACTGTTCAGCTGGGCAAATGGGGTTGTTGTAGTAATGAATGTGATTTGTGCTGCCAGCAGTTGGAAGACCAAAGCTGTCTTTCAGATGTTGGTAGATTTTGTGTCCCAGATACCTCTGTGAGAGAGCTGCAGAGGATTCCTGTGACTTTCCCAAAGCAGTCCGGGTCAGGTTACAAATAACTGCTTCAGAATGTCTTGAACACAAATGGTAAGAATCATTAATAAACTACAACACTTTAGATGCATGCAAATGTTGAAATATTATACTACAAAGTTATTCCACACAAGAAAGTCTTCTGGTGTACAGGAACAAAAAGCAAAAATGCACACTGTTGATCACTTGTAGTCACTTTGTTAACAATGTGTCAGTCCTCGAACCTGTAAAATCATAGACAGCACCCGCACCGTATACTGTATATATAAATATTATATAGTATAGAAAAAACATCTATCAGAGGTCACCAGCAGCAACTCCTTGACAAACTAATTAAGGTCAATGAGCTTGTCTAATTGTCAACAAGCATAGCATTTACAAATATCAAAAGATAAACTACATAGGTAAACATAATCCAACATGATAATTCAGTATACAAGGGTGAACCAGGTACAAATATAATAGAGAATTTCAATGTCAAAGAATGAACAAAATATATAAATAAATAGAGAATATATTCCTTTAAAAGTAGTAGAATTTGATAATAATATAACAAAAATAAAAAAGAATAACCTAAGCTCATAACAATCACAATAGTCAAACATCAGCAATCACAAAAATATCAAAACAAATACATCTTGTGTGTTATACATAAGACGTATTCTTTTTGATCTTATGGCTACGGTTTGATATTATCATGAGAAGAGCTCATTGGCCTTAATTTGTATGGTTGCCTGCTGGCGCCCTCTGATAGGTGTTTTTTCCCCGTGGGCTATGCTTATAGGCGGTGCTGTTTGTCAGTATCAATTTTACCTGATTAAGGTCTGAGGACCAAAACTTAATAAGTGACTATAAGAGATCAACACAGCACAGGATTCTTTTTCACAGTAACAACATTTAAATATAAAATCGTTGAAAAAATAACTCTAGACTGGGTACCCAAATACATACACTATACTGTGGGCCTGAGGGTAGTTTGGTATGTGAAGGACAAATACATGAGGAAAATAAACCACAGTGGGAAAATATTTCCCAGCACTTACCCTCTCCATCTTTTCAACATTTTGAGCCCACAGCAATGGCTTGGGAAGGTCAATTCAGCACTTTGTAAATGGAGAAAGGCTCTAAAGGGGGGCAGTACTTTGAGGGCCCAAGTGTTTTTAGCTTGGAGCTTTTCAATGGTCTCCATACCTATTGAAGGCAAAGAGCTAACTTTGGTTTCTGAAAGGTCTCTGGAAAGACAAAGAGTTTAAGATGAATTCCTTTGAACACAAAGCTGAGGCTGTTCTTGTAGCCAACCTCAGCATGTACTGCAGTTGCAAAATAAAGATAAAATTTGATGTAAGATAACACAAGTTATTTTCTCTAATTTCTCAAGATGAACACCAATTCCCCACAAGTGTACTCACAAGTGAGTTGGGCCGCGAATTACACCATAAAATGCAAATTCATGTATACGTTCCAAATCCAGATTCCTGTGAAGATACCTGAAGAATGGAGAATAAAAGAGGGGCAAAGTAATGTGGACAAAATTGATCTGTTTTTACTACTGATAATCCTCCTGTAGTAATATACAGAAAATCTCATATAACTTTATTACTTTATCAAAATATTTTGAATAACACAGTAGTAATCCAACCTGCCAGCCAGACAGGTTGTTAAAGCTCAAACACATTAATAAAGAGACCAAATAAAAACACAGAAGTTGTAATAATTCAAAATGACATACACTTCCTCCAGGCTGCTCCCATTGAAGGCATAGTGCTGGATCTCTTTCACGCCATTGCTACTCAGCATGCTAAAAAAAAGGAAAAATCACTACATTTTTCATTCCAAAAAGTGGAAAATTTGTTCCATATCTACTTGTGAAATTGTGGAACACGTGCTATGTGGAGTAAAAACAAAAAACTACCATACTGTCTCTTAATCAGTACTGAAGAGACATACTAGTCATAAAGAGACAGAGTATTATGTTTCAACAGTTGTAAATATTTTCCTCATATTAATTAAAAAAGTGAATGCTTTAAAATAAACACATTTAAAAACATAAATCCTGTTTTGCAAATGATGGCTCACCTGACTGAGGATTTTGATTCTAGACTGTATTTAAAGGTACTACATGGAGTTTTTAGAAAGTCCTTATTATTAATGACACCTGGTGGCCGTTAAGTAAGCTGCAGTCAGCATCCTGTTGCTCGCTCTCCGTAGGCGAGAGCCAACGTCCTGGGCATCGGCCAAAACAGTGATTGGACATGACATACTTGAGAGTGAACATGATTTACAATAATATTCAGAATAACGTTACTATCTGTAATGTTCCTATATTTCAGGGTCAGAGGTCATCAACCAGGAGTCAGTGGAAAGATTCCTGTGCCACAGACCATCTTTGAGCAGAGACAGGGTTTACCATATCCTCCTCATATACAACGACCTATTATCATGTGACCGAAATGTCATACTAAGGTCACGTGATGAAAACCTTCTGAACCTTCTCTGTGACAACTGAGAAAACAATATCCACTGAGGAAGGTCACAAGATGCGGTAACTAATGGCCCTTGTCTTAAGATATTTTGGTCAAATATTTTGGTCACTTAGCTTCAGCAGCAATATACTTGTTTTTTGTTGCAAATTTGAACTTTTGTCCAAACAATTTGAATTCTTTATTACTTCATACTTTATCATTTGTCACAGCAAACTTTTAAATTGCCAATTCTGGTCCAACAATGCCTTGAATAAAAATCTGTGCTGTGTACCCTCCTGACTGACATGGCTGAAACTAAAATGCAAAAAAAAAGAAGAAAATCAGAGCTAGATTTGACCCAGGTGAGCCATGAAATTGTTATAACTTGTTACAATGGGTAATGAACTGAACTGAATTCAACTGGACTGCTTAGTGGAAAGGCTGCTTGGTTGATTGGTTTCAAATTTGAAAAAAAGTTATAGTAAGTGCAATCAGCTTTCTAGAGATCAAATCGCACTGGTGTAAAGCTGTAAGAGAAACTGAGCAAACCACCAATTGTCATTTCAATGTCTGTGAGTCAGTGACAATGAGTCTGAAACTGACATTTAAGTCATTGTCCAACAAAATCCTACTTACATGGTCAGAGCATTCTCAGATATTCCAGTGAAAGAATTAGCAGGTATAACTTGTATGAAGACATTCTCCACTATCTCCCTGTCAAAAAGGTATGGACATGAAATATTTTACACCAGTTAAAAATTCATAAATGTTAGCAAACAAAAGACATTGCACTTAGGTATATATGAATGCTACATACAAAATAAAATCCTCTTGGCTGGACTGAATATATTGTAGCCCAGGAAAGGAGGTGAGGCCTGTGTTGGTGATCCCACTGTATTGAAGTAAATCTCAATCAGCAACCAGTTAATGCTTGACAGGGAACAGCATTGCATCAGAAATGTCAGCTATTATTTATAGAAGTTTTAGATTGTTTTCTTGTGAAAATATGATAAGCTATGATACACTAAGACTATAAATAAGCAAATGAAATTTACTTACAGGTACTTCAAATTAGGTAGATCCTTAAATGCCTCATGGTCAATGTATGACAGTGTTTTGATACCAATTAGTTGTCTATTGGACACACACACACACGCACACACACACACACAGTTTAATTGGCCACTACATATAATGTTCTGACCGGTTATCTATTGTAAAATGTCCAACTTTTTGCACATGCATTAAGCAGTATATGGCAGATATAAGGGCGTCTCACTTAGATTTATGAATGTGATATGACATCGTGGTCAGTATAGTACTATTAGTAGTACTGCAGGATAGAGACAGCCTGAGTTCACTTTTTCAAAACGACAGAAGTCAATGTGGACTAAACTGTGGATCTTTTTCAATGCTTTGACACAAAATGCATTCAGTGACCACATTCGAGTCTCACTCAAACTCAGCCACCACCAAAACTGTGCATTTACAGTCCATTTTGCACATGTCTACATACTATTAAAAACTAAATTCAATAATGAAATCTCTTGCAATCATTGGGAAAATGGTTCTATTCAAAATGCAAAACATACCTGAAACAGGCTAACACACGCATATGAAAACACTAATACACCAACTTGAACACCAATTAGTATCAGCCTTAGCACTACAAATAGACCTCAGGTAAGCTCACCTCTTTTGTGAGAACTTTGCAAACATGTGGCCAGACCCTAACTGAAGGCGGGATCCATAAACCATCCACCCCATCCCTTACAACACAATTTTTTGTTTCAGTGAGTTTCCAGTAACATATTGTATTGATTACTGTACTGTAATTCTACTTCTTTGCGTTTTGTTGCTGTAAAAACCTGAAATGGCAAAAAATTAAGTTGTATATATTTTTTTCTGAAGCCTTTCTATTTGTGTTCATTGAAATGTGAGTAGATGTACAGTACTGGAACAATCTTTCACAGAAGCCTGCATGAGAAAATTAAAAAGGTAGTGTAAGACAGCAGTGTTTTGCATAAAGTACACCGGTGTGTTGTTGCTGCTTTGAAAAAGTAATTCACACACGGCATGTGTGCATCATTTTGTTGCAAAAATGCCATTTTGAAAATGAATTGTTAGATTTTGATTACAGAGTTTCATTTTGACATAGAAGTGAGATGTTTAGCTCCAAGTGTTTCTTATTTGACTTGTGTGTAGAGTTTTGACATGATGAGCTAAATTCCGCAACAAGTGTGTAAGCAATCGCAAAAAACTGTAATGAATTGTGAATAAGTAGCTCCTGGATAACTCCAAATTGAGGACTATATAGTAGATAATGATGAGTTACTAGAGAACTGGGGTTCTGGTACAAGAATTGATCTGGAGATGTGTGACGTGTTTTGGTTGCATTAGTGTAGCCTATAAATCTCATCCTGGAAATCTCATTATGTGCACGAGACTCATTTCCACTCCCACAGTTAGCCAGAAATGGACATAGAAACCCTTTAAACATGCGTTTGCATATCCATACTTGTGCCTGCTCCATCACTCATTAGACCTGTCAATGGGTAGAACGGCAAAGAGGAAGTGCAAATTCACAGATTGTGTTGCATCAACGTGGTTCTCCAACAGCCCCAGAACAGCAGTCATTACGCGCGACCATTACGCACAGCTGTGGCTACTTATAGCGCCAATACACTAATTCATCACATATACCTGTAAATCATCATGATGATGATATTTCAATCATTGTTATTAAACGTCAGAAGGATGATCAGTGATTAATTCATAGAGCTCATATTGAAATAGACTTTACAAAGTGCTTCACAATTCAGGATAAAATTGAAAGATTGACACAGGGAAATAATAGCTCAAATGTAAATAAAAATGATACTATTCATCACTGATAAATATTTTAAAATTAAGTTTATAAATGAGCCTTTGGTTGACATTTTACAGAAGACTGTACTGACTGCAAAATATTATGTATATGATAACACAATCAGTAAAATTGGCAAACAACCTAAACAAACAATGTTTTACTATAAGGTTATCTCTCCTGTCCACCTTATCATTTCATCTGCATCTCTTGAAACGCGCGTGTACATTCTCACCGCACATTCTTCCTTTATAAATACCAGTTCATGTGTGGGCAAAGGGGCATGGTTTTTGTGCGTACACATCATTTATACATCTGGCCCCTGTTCTGTGTAACAGAACTGTCTGAACAGTTTTGAAAAAGTGAACTCAGTATAGAGAAATGTGTGTTACCAATTGTATAAAACTGTCACAATCAAGTTGCACTGCTCAAAAGTTACATACATGTGGGTGACCCTGGACAGGTTGTGGAAAGAATGCCTCTCAAGATATCTTAAAGTATCATCATCAGAGATGGATCTGAAAAAACACGTAAACAAATAAAATACAACAAAAATACAATATAGATAATAACACTATTTGGATTTTATTTGAACTCATTGGGCGTGCAAGAACAATGAACAGATTTGTTCTTAAGTGGATTTAAGAGAGCTTTTTTCTCATATTCTCTTAGGCGTGAATGAAATTCATGAATGGTCCAGGCCTGCCGTATGAGTCCAAAACAGAGTCTGCCTTTCTCTACAGTTTGACTTAAGAATGATAATGCTTTAATCTGAATGAACTGAGTTTGCAATTGTCTTCTAATTTTTCTTTGTTCTCTACTTGATAACTCAAACACCAATTTAATAACACCTTATTCCTTTTTTTCAGGTATCTTTTCTTTTTGAGGAATTCAAGTAAATTTGATTTAAACAATTCTCTGTATGCTTTTGATCTCTCTGTTGTGGTGTTGTGCACCACCTTAAAGGATAGGCTCATTATTTTTTAAGTTTGTCTTAAATTAATAGTTAGGTGCCTATATGAACATTGAAACAGGTTTTGCTTGTTGTAATTGTTACTCCTGTTCATAGTGGACATAAGAGATCCCTTCCTAACATGCTTCCAATGTAAGTGATGGGGGGACAAAATCCACAGTGCCTCATATAGTGCTGAAGTTAATATGAGGCTTCGGCAGTCTGAGTTATCAAGAAAATCAAATAGATATCTTCCAGAGTTACAGTATATAACAGTAGGAAATTTGTGCGGGAGATAGTATAGATGCAGTCAGCATCTTGTAGCGACGGGCCTCATTTTCCATCATGCCTAGTGCTGGACTGAGAAGTTTGCTGTTTTGTGTTCCAAAACCCAAATGTTACTTTTTGTTAGTGTTTGTAATGCGTCTGTGGTACTGATGGTGGTTTATGTTGTTTAGAGTTTTAACCATTAGTGTGGTGGCTGTTACATTTCTTGACTCCAGCTGTATTTTGCTGCTGTGTTTTTGAGTGAATCACAATCGCTCCTGATGCATGACAAAGTACACGCACGTAGACGTAAACATAGAATTGAATAGATCGGCCCCATTGTCACCAATACCTGATCTAGCTATTTGAGTCAGTACCAGACCGACAGTAAGTCGTTTTCGTGCATAACCAAACCTTAACCATACCATTGTCACATCACAAAGCAGATTTTTTTAAATTGTGGTTTGTAATGGTTTTGAACAACACAACACAGACAAATTATGTCATCTGGCCCATGGACAAACAACATAGTTTTCATTTCTACTTCTGGAGTTAGCTCTGACTGAGCTCTCAGATCTTCTTTCTTTTTACACAAAATATCAAATACACCATGAGAGGTTCTACAGCACAATAGCACTTATTTTACTTAAATTTTTGTCCATTTATTTAATGTCTAGTGGTTTAACTTCTCACCTTGCTACAGTTATGTTCAGGTTGTGTGACAGT
Organism: Maccullochella peelii; assembly: GCA_002120245.1. NCBI lineage: Eukaryota > Metazoa > Chordata > Actinopteri > Centrarchiformes > Percichthyidae > Maccullochella > Maccullochella peelii. The sequence goes on from LKNJ01006474.1 coordinate 13,376, forward strand.
ATGCGGTGACATCACCGTTGGGTGTGGTTACATGAACAACAGAACACTCAACACTTTCAATCACTGAGCGCATTGAAACACTGCTTTTCAGGCAGTTACTCCTTAAATGTGTCTGTCCTTGTTTATTAAATAATATATAATGGGTTAATCTGTGACAGCAGAGTTTGTTCACTCATGTGCCACTTCATTAATTGATTTAACATTTTAGAATGGAATTTTCATAATCTGTCTGTGGCAGGCATGATTAAACAGCCCTATGTAGGGGAAACATGAAAATGATCCTCGCATTAGAGTAACTGGGCATTTCACAAGTTATAACTTTAGTGGTTTATGCCATGCTAGATTATTATGATCCAGTGTTTCTTTCCTGAAGTATATAGAAAATGGATTGCAAAAGGTAGCAGGGCCATTAGAAAGTATATAGAAGGCTTTTTGTCTTTGTACAGTAATAGTAATTTTGTCTACAATCTGTTAAGACCTCTATGTTGATTAATATATTGTAAACATTTTCTATTGTTATACAATAAACATAATGGATTGTGCAGCCTTGGTGGAGTTTTTTCTTTGCTCGTTTTAATATTATTTATTTTTCTTGGTAAGTGACAGTCTCTGTACTTGCCAATTATGCTGGTTTGAAAGAAATTGGTTAATGTTGGTGGAAAAAAAGAGAATCTTACATGTGAGAAATGTTGGCCAAGTTGGCAAAGGCATTCTGAGGAACAGAAGAAAGTTTTGTCCCCACAAGCCACCTAAAAGAGAAATCAACAAACTTTTCAGTCTTTATAATTAGTCTTAATCCAAAGACTCACAAGCTGAAATCAGAGTTGAAAGAATGTGGTTACTTACACCTCCTGTGTGCTGGAATGGAAAACAGGCATGACATCAGCTCCAAAACATGACACGCTGTGGATATTCCAGTCACACCGGCAATGAGTTGGACAATATTCCACAGGAAGAGTGACCTTAACAGCACTGAAAATGAAAAAAAGGAGATTCAAATCAGGCTTCATTGTAAGAGTGGTGATTCAGTGGTCGAGACTTCCAGGTTATGCTGCACAGTGAGAGAGGTTAAGAAAGAGGCTGGGCTGTCCTGGATTTTGGAAGTCTAGCAAGATTACAAACTGGCACTTCTGGTCAAGACCTTCAAAATAAAAACCAAATTGATAAGCATGAGTTTAATGTATGCTCTTGTAATACATATTATGTCAGCAAAAGTGAAGACTCACATGGAAATTATCTAAAGTGAACTATCCCCAGTGGGGTTTTCTGCCATTGCAATTTATACATGAATGATGATCAGATAGGCTTCCCTATGTGTCATAATATGCTAATATGCACAAAGCATGTCATCATATTATGATATGCTTTGTGCAACTCATAAATGGCTTATCACACGTGTTCCACTGCGCTGGAATGCTGTTCGACTGGCATATGGCACATGAAAACGGTATGTCACTGGTGTTCCAATCACACGTACCTCTCCCCACTGGCATATGATGATTCTTACTGACATATTACTGTTATGGTTACAGTATGCCTAATGAACAGCATCACTCCACTGACTACCACTTCTTGCAGTGGGATATGCAAGTTAAGAATCAACACATGCTGAAGGGAAGTGGTATATGTCAGTGGAACCCCAGTGACATATCGTTTTAATGTGCCATATGCCAGTAGAACGACAGCGACATACCACTAGTATGGTACACCACTAAGAACTGGCAAATAAGAGTGACACACTATTGGTATTCGCTGGTGGACAGTGGTATCTGCCAGTGGAACAGTAGTGCCATAAGACAGAAGAATGGCAGCAGCATACCAATAACCAACAGTTACATAGCACTCAGAATCGGTGTATGCCACTAAAGCAAGAGCGGCAAACCATCAGCCACTTTTCAATTTTGGTGTCACTCCAGCACCCCAAAAGCTAACATTACATAACTGCAGGTCAGCTCCTACTGCAATTTACGCTGTGTAGAAATAATAGTGTATCAGACAGAGAACTGTCCTGAATTGACCCTGTTGCTGAGGGAAGGTGTCTTTAGGTGATCTCATAGCACAGACCTTTAGTTGACACAATTATTTACTGACCAAGCAGAAATATCCCAAACAAAGAAACAATTGTGTCAAGCCCAACCAGTGGAAAACATCTCAGATTGTGTTCAAGGTCAGCAAAAATAAGGACCACAGAAGGAGGAGTAAAGATGGGGATAAAAGTGAAGATGCATGCAGTTGACTTTGAGTTATTCCATGGACTGACTCGGGTTCTCTGTACTTTTTGATTTGTCAGTAAACTTTATTCATATTTGAATAATTTTGACTCAGTTGGATTTTTTTCAGTATTGAAGTGTACTTATAGTGTATATAAGATCCTGAAGATATCTGGCTCATCTTTGGGATTTTATGCCACAACATCAGAAGATGTAAAAATCCTAGTTTTTCCCCATGAGCACTATATCTTCTAACATTTATTTCAACAAAATCCTCTGCCCTCACATTTCAAATATTACACAACTTGTATTGCAGTTGTTGTAAATGGAAACTGAATCATTTATTTAAACAAGGAATCACCACAAAACTGTGCAACAAACATTTAAATCTGGAAACTTCAGAAATTTAAGCCATTGAACAGAGAATATCATTGAACAGTGAATCATCTTATATTTCATTGTTTCATGATGTGATTGGCTGTACTGATGGAACATTCCTATCATAGTTATCATATATTTTTGTAGTGTCATGGTCACATGGTTGTCATTTGTGTCATTGATTTGGCTGCAGAACTCTTGGCAGAAAGAGGGTGGATCTTGTCTAATATGAGCCTGTTAGGGACAGCCCAAACAGTGCTCAATAATTCTTGTGTGTAACATGTTAAGATAGAAAGTGGCTAAAGAATAACCAATGAAACATCACCGGGACCCCAATAGACCAGGGACTGACCTCAGTTCAGTTATTTTATCCCTTTAACATGGAAAAGGTAAGAATATTACTTATTTAAAATCATTTGATAGCCTTCTTAATGTTTTTTGTTTGACAGGTTTGTTTAATTTGGTTGATTTAATACAGTATTTAGCTAGCCATTAAGACTCGCAAGCTCGAAGGCTGGAGTAACTCTCAGATTTTATTTTAAATAAGTATAATTAACAACAAAAAAGTAATTCTTTAAAACAATTTAAAAGCCTTTATAAACCTTTATATAACACGTCTCTTGCTGCGTTTCTTCATGTTGAGGCTTGAAAGCCTGAAATTTGATTAAGATGGAAGTAACCCTGCAAAATACTGAACAGTGTTTTGAGTGAACTGAGTGGTTTTTTTTTTTTATACATTTGAGGCGCATAAAATACTGCATTTAAGATACCACTTTCAGTGCTTTACAGTGCAACAGGAAAGGACAAATCATTAATAGGCCACTTTTTTAACCACACCCTCGATCTTGTTCTTGTCTATGGCATTGAAATTGAACATCTAATAGTCTTTCCACAGAATCCTTTTTTATCTGACCAGTATTTAATGACTTTTGAATTCCTATTACTGGACTACACGCCATTAGGCAAGCACTCCTTCACCAGATGTCTATCTGATAGTGCTGTAGCTAAATTTAAGGAAGTGATTCCATTGGCATTTAATTCAATGCCATATCTGAATATAACTGAGGACTCCTATGCTAACTTCAGTCCCTCCCAAATTGATCATCTAGTTGACAGTGCTGCAGGCTCACTGCGAATGACACTCGATTCTATTGCCCCTCTAAAAAAGAAGATAATAAAACAAAGGAGGTTAGCTCCATGGTATAACCCCCAAACCCGCATATTAAAGCAAACATCACGAACACTTGAAAGGAAATGGTGTTCCACCAATTTGGAAGAATCACGTCTAATTTGGCAAGATAGTCTTAAAACATATAGGAAGGCNCTCCGTAATGCCAGAGCAGCCTATTACTTATCATTAATAGAGGAAAATAAGAACAACCCCAGGTTTCTGTTTAGCACTGTAGCAAGGCTGACAGAGAGTCACAGCTCTGTTGAGCCATGTATTCCTATAGATTTGAGCTTCTTTAATGATAAAATTCTAACTATTAGAGACAAAATTCAGCACGTCCTGCTCTCAGCTGGTACTAACTTATCTTCAAACACAGGAATCTTAGAAACAACTGTAAAACCTGATATACATTTAGACTGTTTTTCTCTTATCAACCTTCATCAACTAACCTCAATGATTTCTTCATCTAAGACATCAACATGTCTCTTACATCCCATCCCAACTAGGCTGCTTAAAGAAGTTTTACCCTTAGCACTTCTTTACTAGATATGTAACCCTCCCTTTCTCTCTAAGATCCTTGAGAAAGCAGTTGCCAATCAGTTGCGTGACTTTCTACACAACAATAAGTGATTTGAGGATTTTCAGTCAGGATTTAGAGTACATCATAGCACAGAGACAGCACTGGTGAAAGTTACAAACAACCTTCTAA
>LKNJ01006475.1:0-17142 GCA_002120245.1 Maccullochella peelii
TTTATTTTAGGAGAAACATGCAGAGATCTTTCACCTTCTCTTCCGTCATGTTGCAAGACAGAGCTACACCACTGCGCAGACAAACTCCAAGGCATCAAAACATGCTAAAGAACACCTGTAGACTGACAGCTGAGCCAGCTGTGCCACTGTCAACAGAAATGGATGTTGCCTCATATGGCAGTTGAAGGGAAAGGACGTGTCATTTCTCTAAAATTCTGTTTCTGCAATTTCTCTCTCTTCACATCTTGTTCTTGCATCTCTCCCTCTCTTCTTACCTGGGAGGGACTAAGACACGAGGACAAGATGGGAGTGGGGGAGCCAAGGAGACATTTAGGACTAATGATAAGCACCCATTATGTGTCCAGCAGTGGCGAATACTCTCTGCTGCAACGCTGGTGCACCTCATTATCTACAGTACATATATACAGTAATTGCAGAAGATGGCAATAGTAATTCTTAAATTTTTCACCAACCTATCTTGTATTTGTAAAAGTTAATTTCAACTATTTAATTACAGCCAGAACGTCTGATCAATTTCTTATGCTTTTACTGCTATTTCTGCAAAAAGCAAGCAGACATTTATTTACTGTTACCTCAAGGCTGACACCGACGTCTCTAACACACAAACATCAGTGGAATAGTGTCTTTTCTTTCTGTTACAAGTGGCCACACATTGGCCACATCTGAACTGCTTTATTTGTCTTGTGGTTCTGCCAAGGACCTGTAAAAACAGCAAGAAAAGCATAGTTGCAATACCTTTTTTATAGAATACAAAATCAACATTATATACTTTAAACAAAGACAGTACCTATCCTAAGTTATATCTGAAATTGACAACTGCATTTTATTTATGAAAGTCTGTCTTTTATGGAATAGAGTAGGATAAGCATGGATAGGATAAGGATAAGCATCAGATAATGATATAAACAGAGAGTAGGATGATACCACGGTTTAAAGTAACCAAAAGGCATATGTTTTCAGATGACACTGATAAAACATCACTACAAAGTGACCATTTAAAGTAACTGACTTAGGACGTGTTTTTGTTCAATTTCCTTCATGTTCCCTCAAGTCAAAGATTAAAAATTCAAGGATAAACATGTAATAGAACACTTACGCCGCTCTTGGAATTTCCTCATCGGAAGTAAACTTTATTGATTAAAGGACTAAATCTATTACTGATTAAAATTACAGTTATTTTCCCAAGTGTCATTAAAAAATGGGACAGTGAAACTAATTAATGGCTCAAGTTTAAAATTTAACGCTAGCACCCACACTATCTAAAAGTGCTTGGCTGCAGCATGAACAATGATATAATTTCAATGTATTTACTGCATACACGGTTGAAAAGCCATTTGTGGTTGTCAGCAGTCACAGCAGGGAGATCCCACATGTTGGCTAAGGCCCAGACAGAAGTCTTTTCCTCTTCGGTAAGATCGTTGTCCCCCTCCAACTAAAGAAAAAATGCTATTTTAAATGGAGTAACAGACTCTTTGTGTACAGATTTATAACAGAAATAAAGCCATTACAAAGCAGGCCACGAGTGAACAGAAAAAATCAAGTTTCTGTTAATGAACTTCTAAGAATGGCTTACAAGCTGAATAGTTTTTCACTGATCAATGTCTGGACAATCCTCAAGAGTTATGGTGGTTATGTCTGGCAGGACTAAGTGTAGATGTTGTGCACGTCCTGTTGGGTGACTCTCCAAACAGGGCCTCCATGGATAAATGAGTGTCCCAACATAAGAGTTCACCGTCAAGCAGGACTTGGGCTGTGCATGGCACAAGGTGGTCTGGCTGCCCTTCAAACAGAAGTGTTGTACCCATGTTCCGTAACAGAAAAAAAACCCCATTCAAACTATTGAATGAAGAGCTGCTATTGTTAAGCTTCACTTATGTCAACATACACAATAAGGCCAGCAGAGATTTGTATGAGTTTGTATGTGCATTTTACATTATAGCTGGGTATTACATACTGGAGCAGTATATCACTACTGCTCTGAAACAGATACGTAAGCATATAACATGCCTATATCTCAGCAAGAGGATGTATTGTAACATGCCACAGTTCACGTTAAAGCCATGCTGCAGCGCATGCATTGACGTGCTTAAAAAATGCCTGTTCACCCCCACATGATAGCCTTATGTATATCTCTCCACACTTTTACGGAGATCCGTGACAAAGTGAATACGTTTTCGTTTACTTTTCTTGAGCTTTGAGCAGTTCTCTTCTGAAGAGCACAGCTGCCCTCACTGGATTTTCTTCACCCTTCCTGTGGGGGTTGGCCGAGTAGCCAGGCACATAAAAAGGGATCGCAGGCAAAGTTTAGCAGTGTATGTGAATTTATTTAGACAATTGTGGAGTCCCTTGCAGATATTTACCGTGCTCAAAATAAATGATTGGCCAAAAAAACGAAACAAAAATAAACTATTTTCCCAAATTAGGAAAATACAAAAGACAACAAAAAAATTTTCAACACAAAATCTGCCGTCTGTAGTTGTGTCTCTATGTGCGCATAGAGTGCACAGTCCCTCCCGGTGCTCCAGCCTTCTCCCTTAAATAAAGGTGGGCTCCACCTACTCAAAGAGACATTCAATTATCTGTTACCACATACTCACATGACAGAAACATTCCAATTCATTGTTATTATCTAAAAATACCTTTAAGTTTATTTTAAAACATGTTTCTTTAAAAAGGGTGCTCTCAACAGCCTATTCCCCTGTACAGAAACAAAAACACCCCTGCCACTATATCACACTTGGTCTCTTCCCCTGGGAACCCCTACTTATCCCAGTGGACCCTTCCGGCCTTGTTTGGCAGTTCTATTTCGTACGTGCTCCACCCTCTAACAGGCTTCGCTATTGGTTTATCCCCTCAAAGCTCCGCCTCGGCACCTGATCAAAAGTCCATGTACTCACCGCCCACATGGGGGTAGCACCCTCCCCTATAAGAACCTTAGTCCACACCTTGCTCATCTCCCTTTTCAACTCAGCACTTGAGAGATATAGTCCTGAGCTCAGAATCGAGGAAAAAGTATGGCTTCTAATTAGATTTGTTTCACCTGTGCTTTACCGATGTTGGCAGCGGATACCCACAACACATGCTTCGTTTGCCTGGGCCCGCAGCATTACGGTGAGTTTGATAAGTACCTTGACTGTCTCGCGCTTCCCCAGGAGGAGTGCGAGCGTTGGGGACGTTTTTCCGAGGCTGCTTATTCTCTCCACGCTAGCTCGGGTCTGGCGGTGCGGGGGGTGACGGCTCGGCAAAAATCATGGGCGGATTATGATGATGAGGATGACTGGCGGGTGTTTGAGGAGGAGGACCCTGCTGCTCTTTTTCGGGAGGATGACGATGACGGGCCGTCGCTCGATGTGTGCGGCACAGGTAGGCCACAAGCACCTCTGGTTAGGCCTCTCCTCCATGCGGGAGAGGGAGCAGAGTGGGGTTTTTTACCCCCCTCTCGTCAAAGTCGTTGTTCGGCCCGGACATCCGGGCTACGGTCGAGCGGCTGGAAAGCACCAGAAAAGCGTCAGAGCATCCTAGGCTCGCACCTGCGCCCCCAACAGCCTCCCCTCACCAGTGGCGGCAGCAGCAGCAGTTGTGGCAGCAGAGTCACTGGCGCTCCTCGGGACCCCATGGAGGGGTCTGGAGGAGCGGAGGCTAGTGGGTCGGGTCAGCAGGGGCAGGCACCTTCCTGTGTGCCACCTAGCCGTGATTGTGGCCGAGGCAGGGATGTCAGGCCTGTTCGGGATTCGGGTGCCGGACGCAGGCAGCGACGTCAACCACGGCAACAGTTGCCTTATTTTTACAATAAAAAATGTAAATGGCGTACGGTGTCAGAGATTTTCTCCTTGCACTGCTAACTCTGATACACAGGTCGGATGTTAGAGCTGGTAGTCATGAATTTGCTCGTATTAGCAAAGCGGCTAACAAGGTGTTCATGGGTCATTGGCTTGCAAGTCGCCGCCACGCAGATCGGTGCCCTACCCAAATAGGGAGTGTGCCGGAGAGCGGCACCGCTCATACGGTTAGAACCTCAATTGATTCCGTCCTGACCCTAGGTGGCGAGACGGGGTCGTTGGGGAGGTTTAACCCTTATACTTTGGCGTTATCTCGGGTTAAGCAGATTGAGGCGCGAAACCCAGGTAGCATGGTTAGTGCAGCTAGAGGGGCTGGCCACCGCCATTTTGGCTCTAACCCTGCTAGTTTGGCAGATGACGTTGGGGGTGAGTGCTGAGTCCAGTCAATCATGAACCATCATGACAATGGGGCCGCGGAGTGCAATGCTGGACAGTACATTCCTCAGATGATTACTGATTCTTTGGTTTGTGAGAATGGCGAGCTGTGGCGTAGGTCAGTTGCCTCGCCTGGCCTCAATGGTAGGGCTTCCCTCGCCGTCCCCGCGATCGATTTGCTGGCTGCGTCACAGCCCTTTCTTGCAGGGCCCCCCGTGCGCTCTTCCCCGAGTTGGGGGGATCGGAATGGGCAGGCCTGATCTGCATCTCCATGCCGATCCCAATGCCCAGCCGCTCATGGACCGCTACGCGACGTGGGTACGGCTTTGCGGCCCTGTCTCTGCCTGGATGGACAGGATGCTATGGAGGGGTTACACACTGCAGTTCTGCCGCAGACCCTCTCTGTTCGTCGATCCCGAAGAGAGTGCTGTCTTGGAGGAGGCAGTAGCCGCGCTGCTTTGGAAGGGCGCGGTGTCCCCAGTTCCCCACTCGGAGGCTCGGGCAGGGTTTTTCTCCCCGTATTTTCTGGTACCCAAGAAGGGGCATGAGACCTATTCTGGACCTGCGCGCCTTGAACGACAACATTGCACACAGGCCGTTTCGCACGTTGACGGTCAGGCAGCTTTTGGAATGCATCCAGCCAGGCGACTGGATGACATCCATCGACCTGACAGATGCTTACTTCCATGTTCCCATCCTGCAGCGTCACAGGAAGTACCTGCGCTTTACGATCGAAGGACGGTGCTATCAATTTTGTTGCCTCACGTTCAGATAGTCCCTGTCCCCATGCACATTCTCAAAGTGTGTGGAGGAGGCGTTGGCACCACTCAGGGAGCGGGGTGTGAGAATCCTGTTCTATATTGACGACCGGTTGATTCTCGCGATGTCCAGACAAGAGGTGGAGGCCCATACCGTGCTGGTTATTCAGCACATCAGGCGTTTGGGCTTCAACGTTAACCCCAGCAAGAGCGCCCTGCAGCCAAGTCAGCAGGCGCTTTACTTGGGGCTCATCTTGGACTCCGCCATGACCGCACGGCTGTCAGAGACACGGGTGGATGCGATTCTGCAGCTGGCTCGTCAAGTCTTGCGCAGGGCTGCGAGCTCGGCAGGCGACATTATGTCACTCCTCAGTATGATGTCAGTAGCCTACCCAGTGGTGCATCTGGGGCTGCTACACATGAAGAATCTGCAGCGCTGGTTTGTGAGGCTTCGGTTGCATCCTTGCCGGGATAGGCACGGAGGGATGTAATGTTTTGAGTTACACCCGGTCGCCTCCGCCAGGGGGTGTGACTCAGATGTGTCCATCACTATGTTCAGGTTTTCACGGACGCTTCCCTGGCCAGTTGGGGCGGCACCTTCAACCAGGCCAGCGTGGGGGACGTGTGGCCGAGTCCTCCAGACAACCGCCACATGGAGCTCGCAGCAGTGCAGAAGGTGCTACTCCACTTCGCCCCGCAGCTGACAGGGAGGCACGTCTTGATTTGGTCAGACAACACTGGTGGCGTACCTCAACAGAAAAGGGGGGGTCCAATCCCCAGCTCTGCACAGGAGCACAGGCAGCCTCCATCTTGACCTGGGTGCCATCTGTGCTCGTTGATAGCCCGTTATGTGCCAGCGGCCCTCAATGTGGGGGCAGACAGGATGTCCAGGGGAGGTCCAGTCGAGGAGGACTGGGGCCTCTCCCCGGACGTGGTGGGGCAGGTCTGGCAGAGCTTCGGTCATCCAGTGGCCGACCTCTTTGCAAGCAGAGAGAATGCCCAGTGCCACCTATGGTTCTCCCTGAGGCGGCTGGACAATCCCCCCTTGGGGGTGGATGTGTTGGTCCATCCCATGTGGCCCACTGGCCTGTTGTATGCCTTTGCTCCACCGGGTCCAGATGCAGGATCTGGCGGTGATAGTTGTGGCACCAAAATGGCGCTCCTCTTAGCCATAGCATCTGCCAAGAGGGCAGGTGATCTGTGCGCCCTATCTGTCCATTTGGCCTGTATGTCCATCAGTGGCGGCAGGGAGGTGCTGGAACTGCAGCATTCTGTGCTTGGCACATGCTTGGGGAAGCCGTCGGCTGGGGGTCCTGCCTGACTACATTTATTGTAGTGGTGCCCTCGCAGTTTCTGGAGCTTCTCTCCAGGGGATGATGTGGGGGTACTGCTGTGGGCTTCTGCTCTCAGCGGGTGCGGCCCAGCTGGGAGTACATCTCATCCCTACGGCCTTCACCTAGGTTTTTAACCAATAGTGAAGCCCGTTAGAGGGCCTCGCACGTACGAAATAGAAATAGAGGTTACCTGGCGTAACCCGAGGTCTATGAGTACATGCGAGGCCCTCTAACTCCCGGCCCCAGCTGGCCCTGATTACGGTTGCTGAGTTTTCAAGGGAGACGAACAAGGTGTGGACTAGGGTTCTCATAGAGGAGGGTGCTACCCCCGTGTTGGCGGTGAGTACATGGATTTTTGATCAGGTGCCGAGGCGGAGCCTCGAGGGGATAAACCAATAGCGAAGCCCGTTAGAGGGCCTCGCACATACTCATAAAACTGGGGTTATGCCAGGGAACCTCTATTTCCCGTCCCAGGCAGAGGAAGACATAAGTGTAACCGAGAGGAGAGGTGACAAACATTTTAAATTGAACAAATACTTAATACACAAATCCCCTGTCTTGCTTTTTTCATTACCATAAACTGTATTAATTGTATGTCTGTACCTTACTTTAGGGAATGGGGTTTACCCATGACACTTCCACTCTGGAAATACAAAGACAAATACAAGATGATAATTATTCAAATAATACCCAATAATATTCTAGCCCAAGATCATAAATGCAAATAGTTTAACATACAAATATTTAAAACTTTTATCATCTCTATCTCTGTTCCTCCAGGACTCTGCAACCTTGCAACATTTCAGCTTCATCCAATACAGCAGTGTCTGGGTACAGTGTGCCCAAGCAAGAGATTTTTCTGCTCTCACTGGACCTCCCTGTATAAACAACGGTTGAATGAATGTTAGAATGTTAAAACCTTTTCATACTTGGTTCAGGAGTAAAGTTGGAGGAGACAGAAAATGTCTGATGGCCCAGCAGGAATATGTCCAGACTCACCGTTGTCCTCTTGATCTCCCTTCTACACTGGTGTTCCGCATTGAGTTAACACTCTGATCTGTGAATCTCGTTAATAAATATAAACTATTGTACATTAACTGTTTAAACATTAATTAAAGTACAACTACTTGAATACATTTAACAAACTCCTTTTAAAGTAAAGGTTAATTTTACCTCTCGCCGCAGAAACTGGCATGGTACTGGATTACATCTCTTGGGAATTTCTGTCCACATAGAGGGCAGCATTCCTGAGGATGAAAAGTAGAGGTTTAAAGGGACAATTTAACTTTTCAACAGTTACAGAGTTGTTAAAGACATCATACAGATAATCATTGGAAAACATCAAAAAGACAGCTATAATGCAGGATGATTTTATAAATGTAGAGATACTCAGTTGACCAATTATTATTTTGTATGTCTATTTTAGTATAAATGTTCACTGTGGAGCTGGATGATGTAATTACATGTACACATAAGAAGAATGAATATCATGTGAGACTCTGCATCAGCATTTACATGTATAATGCTTAATATTAAAGTACTTGGATAAGGAACAAACACATTTGACGGAAACACCTGAGATAGTGAAATCAATGCAAGGATAGTAGCTCAGACGCAGAGCCTGGATGTTTAGGTTGTATACTAAAAAGGACATATCCAAATGTATTTTAAGATGATGTGGACAGAAATACATAAACTGAACTAAAAGATTCTGACCAAAAGACCTTAAAAGACCAAAGGAGCGAGGAAATACAGCATTTAATATGACATTAAAATGTCAGCTGTTTTTCAGAGATTTTATTAAAGGTTCATTATCATAGCAGTTTCTGATTATTGCTGAAAGGTTTCTTCATGTCCAGTGAGAAGAACCTTACCAATCACACACCCAACATCTCTCAGAATCTAACAACATTCATTGGTAACATCTGATGCTCAACATTGATTAAACATTGTCGAGGACAATGCAGATAAATAACTATTGTAAAAATGTAGGAACACAGAAAATTAGATGTATGTCCATGAATTTATTACCTCCAGTGCATGCTGGGAGGGTTCCCAGCACATACACAGTAATTCCATTACAGTATGGCATTCATTACAGTAAGTGCAATTACATGATCATCACTCAGCCATTAAAAACGCCCATTGCGGTTTCACCTCTCTAATAATTTTGTCTAGGTCAACCTATAAACATAGTACCTAAGAGACTCAAATGCCGTAAATACCCATATAAACCCAAATAAACATATGAACACATGTAACGTCCCAGTACATTGATAAAGTCCTGTGCTTAGCCGTGTACCGTTATTATGCTAGCTGTATATGTCCAGTTAGTTACCAGTTCATGAGGAGATGAATTCCTTGGAGTGCTGCTGCGTTAGCTAGCAATTCCATCGGTTGTGGATTTGAGCCAGACTGGGAAAAGTTGCGGTTCCGATGTTGAATGCAGTCTTTGCTGTGCAGTGTTCTGATGGTGTCAGTCGGAGGAAACCGGTCGCTCCTTTGTTCTCTTTGCAGAGTTAGCAGCTTGGCGCTAACTTGCTTCGTTGCTCTTAAAGTTAACTTAGCAGGCAGACTTTATGTCGTAGTCGCTAGTGCTAAAATAAACTTGTTTAAGAAGAGAGTTCAGTGTGTCTGCTTCATTGCAGACTACACCGTGGAGAGGACCTCCGTCGAGTTCAGAGAGGAGAAGAGGTAAGAGAGAGAACGATAGGGGAGCTGGGGTTTTCTTGACCTGGTCAGGGGCATCCAGGAGATATCAGGTTATAGTTACAGGAAGTGGCTGGAGGAGAGGGACGACTGTAAGCGTGATGTTTTACACTTCAAAATAAAAGTTCAGTTTATGTCACACAATGAACAAATTCATATGTGGAGTTCCCGTGGTCCCTTCTCCACTGTGTGTGTGTCTGTCAACCACTGGTTGTGAACCAGCAAAAAGGTTAATCTCCTCCAGCTCCGCTTTGCATGTGAAAGGTAATTTAATAAAATAAAATAACAGTTAAAGTCGCTAACTATTGTCTAGTTTGGTCATGGTAAGATGGTTGTGTTAGCTAATGTGTTGGCACACAAAGACTTTCAAAGTCATATTCTCTTTTACATGTCATTTATCATGATGTCACAAGCAGTATGATGTTACACATATTGCTCAAAGTCACATCAGTGAGACAACAGAGTATGCACCTGCTGATTCTGATAATGGGTCAGACATTGATAGTGAAGTCCAAACAGTGCAGAAAGATGGAGCTTCAGACCCAGGGTCAGCCCAGGGTAGATACACTGAAAATATGGCTCTTTTTTCCTTGGCTTACAAGCAACGTATCTTTTCCCTGCATCTACAGTCAATGAGATTGTAAGTGAAATGAAAGTACTGTAGGGACCACGTAAACTGAACTTTTATTTTGAAATATAAGTCATTACGCTGACAGTCGTCCCTCTCCTCCAATCACTTCCTGTAACGGTAACCTGATATCTCCTAGTTTACGCCCCTGACCAGGTCAAGAAAATCCGAGCTCCCCTTTTGTTCTCTCTCTTCCCTCTTCTCATCTCTGTATTGTTGTGATCTCTGTTTAGGTTATTGGCTCCGCCACAGAGCTAAGTTGATGTTAGTTATGCTTTACACAGACACAGGGTCTCGCATGCAAACTAACCATCCTCTTTTCTAACCTGGCAGCATTATCCTACACTGATCACATACACATACATTTCGAATTGGCTTCCACACATGCGGAGAGGAAATTTAAAGCTCCCGCTTCACATGGTCTTTTGTTTCTGGCCTAACACGTGTGTTCTTGCTTGTACATGCGCGGAATACACAGGCAGAACAAAGAAACACACACACACACTCACTCTCTCTCTCTCTCTCTCTCTTGCAGACACACATACACACTCCTTTTGTATAGTTAAGTCCATATTGGTTAAATTAACTGTTGTGTGATTTACCTTTTTGTTATTTGACAAATAAATGCTTGTGGATATACATTCTGGTCTATTTAATGTTGAGAGTGAATTTTGCCAACCTCTACTATTCAGAACTCCAAAACATTTACTAGAGTATCAATATGGTTATTTTGGTTGTAATTATTAATTTAACTATGAATCAGAGTTCCAAATTGCTAAGTTAGTATATTTTGATTAATGGGACTGACTGATTTATTAATTGGCTATCATTTTTCCCTTCATTAAGGGTGGTGCCCTGAGGAGAATTTAATGAAAGTTAAATTCTATTATTGAAATAAACATTGTTTAAACATTGTTTATTTCTGATAGCCTGAAGTGAGTGTAATCACTCCACTTCATCTTTTTGTACCAATTAATGTGTTAACAATATATAATTTTGGTGCCTCTTTGAGGTTATTAATTATTGTTACATATTTTGGTATCCATAAAGCCATATAATCCCTACAGTACTACAGGATATGCAGCATGAGTTTACTGTGCATTTGTTTTCAAGAGGTCTCTAGGAATATCGTGTGCCTGAGGCTTTACAATATCTAGGGAAATGTGTATTTGAGCAAAGCTTTATGCAGGGCACACTACATGCAAGTAGTGGCACCTTAACTTTGGTAACAGACAGACAGGGATATTTTGTTCTCTAAAGCCCTATTCGCACTGGACTAGTATTACCATATGTGATTTATAAATTGCCCCCCCCGACATCTGTGTTTCATGTGGTGCATTCACACGGGATAAGCAAAATCTGTACTTTACTCGAATTTACTGACATTATCTCCCAGATATGTTGACTCTGCGTAACATCCACTTCCTGAATGACAAGAGCTGCTAGGAAGAAAAACAGTTTATACATTGTACACGCAAAAAGATACAATGTTTAATTTCTGTGTGGGGTGAACTATGTTACCAAAAGCAATTTGATCAAATGGTGCACAACCACATCATTTGGGAAGATATTCACAAAGACCTCTTTTCCCGGTGCCCGTCTGTACAGGACTTCGCATGCTGTCAAAACTTTAATTTAAAATTGCAGAGGCAGAAAGAAGGCATGGAGAAAAAAAGAACCTTACAAAATAACAAAAAATGACCCCAAATCACTGAGATGCTGATTCGCACGGAACTAATATTATCACATGAAAAAAGAAAAAAACACAAACATTCTCTGAGATTAAAGTGGTACATTTTTGAGAAAAAAGCTCTGAAAAATCACTTCATTTCAGTGTGTTTAGTGGTTTGATGCTTTTTGGTGTCTAAATATTTTGGCATATTATTACTGTAAGCCCTACAACAAAGCAAGTGGGTGTTTGCTGTGAAATTGTGAAATGAGTGTGGCTAAATTAGTGTGTAGGTGCGGCGCTGTCAACAGTACTAAAATGGAGCGCAGGAGATCAATAGACAGACAGAACACGTCACTTAGTTTGATTTCCTTGCTTTTCGTGGTTGTAAATAGAACTTTCTGCCCTAATTACATTTTCCCCCATTGTAGCAATCCACAGACAGAAGGGAAACGACAGGGGAGGGGAGGGAAGGGAAAAGTCAGCAAGAGAGAAAACTGCAATTGCAACTGCAAACCATAAACAGCTAATTATACACACCTCCCCCTGCTGATTGTGAGTGATTATTGTGAATGTTCTGATTTATAAATGTTCATAAATAATGCTTTGTTTGTTTAGTTTTAACAGCTAGCACCTAGGCATTGTCCAATGTGCTCCAGGCACTGTGGATTTGCGTCCACAGTCGGCTAACCTTGGGCATGCATCACAGCAAGATAGCCTTAGGCCTACACCTGAGCCGGCTAGCCCGCCGCCCGTCTCTCTCCCATGGATGTATAATAAGACCTGGACAGGGCGCTGCCTCTCGAATTTGCCCAGTGGTATTGCAGCAAAAAATTCCCCTGCAGCCCAAAAAGCATTTTCCCCAAAGACCACCATTATAAAAGAGACGTCTGTAAAACTGTTGACAGTACACCAAACAAGGTAAATTATGACTCTTTCTATTGTGAATTTTTGATCCATGGAGGTTTTATATGTGTAAAACTTTCCTCAAGCCGAGAAAAGCGATTTAGAAATCTGTGACTTTATCACAATGTATGGGCCGAGCGGGAGAAACATGCACTGCACTCATTGGGCCGCATTCATTGGGCTGCATACCCCGGAAGTAAACCCAGAAGCTAGAAACTTTTTTTGGTGTGTGTGCCAGGCGAGCAATTCGTATTGGACTGAATAGGTGCCATCTTTGGGTCTGGTATCCAGTTCCTATAATACATCCATGCTCTCTCCTCTGAGCCAGCTAGCCTGCCACCTGGATCCCCTAAACTTGAAGAAGAGGAGCCAGATTCAAGTGCGGGCTCATTAGAATTATACCTCCACCCATCCGACTATCTCCACACATGGCCTGAGAACTAACTTTGCAATGTTGGCATTTTTTTCTCACAAGCTCCAACCCGCTAGCATTATGCTAGTGTTATGTTGAAGCTAAGAGCTAAGCACGGGAACTGCTCTGTTATTGGCTGCACAGACCAGCACAAATCGCTAGCAACAAGCAACAGCGGCAAGGAAATATTCCCTTTTAACAGGCAGAAATCTCAAGCAGAATCAGGCTCTGGGTGGGCGGTCATCTGCCTCGACTGGTTGGGTTGAGAGAGAGGAGAGGGAGAGAGCGAGGGAGAGAAAGCAAACATGCAGTAGCACAGCACAGTTCAGTTCTACATACAGATGTAAAGTAACAGTATTGTGAATGGTATTAATGTTAATACAAACAATACTAACAGCAATATAGTAATAGTAATACTAATAATAAGTCCAAAAACAACAATAGCAGCAGCGGCTGCTGAGCAGGAACACGGGGGCAGCAGGTGGCCCGCACCACAGATCCAGGCTCCATAACCACAGATCATGACTCTGCGGCTCCGCAACTACAGATCACGACTCCACAGCTCCGCAACCACCGATCCAGACTCCACAACTCCGCAACCACCGATCCAGACTCCGCAGCTCTGCATCCACAGATCCAGACTCCACAGCTCCGGAGGCAGAAACACTCAGAGAAAGCAACAGAAGGAGAGAGAGAAAGAGGAGAGAGAGCAACAGAAGGAGAGAGAGAAAGAGTAGAGAAAGGGAAGCAGTTGAGTTAGTAACAAGCATTAATGTGATTAAGAGTGCGTACAGATGGAGAGGGAGAGGAGCTCAGTGCATCGTAGGAAGTCTCCCAGCAGTCTAGGCCTATAGCAGAATAACTAACAGGTGGCTCAGGGCTCACCTGTTTTATCAAAGAGGAAAGTCTTTCCTTCATTACATCACTTTAAAGAATTAAACCATTACTCAAACATTATATTATCATATCTTTACTGCCTATGATTAACTGCTTCATTCTAAATTAATACCTAGAAATTCCCCAGGGAAAAATATTAAAATATAAATATCATTAAAAAAAAAAGGTTCAGTAATTTCTTAAACCAACTGGGCAATGTAAGTTTTAGCAAACGTTACTCAAACAGAAGGAAATAGTGCATTTGTTGGGGACTGTTTTCAATGCAGATATGTGTCCAGGATGTGTTTAGCTTAGCACAAAGAACACAGGAAGGGAGAAACTGCTAGCTCAAAGTAGACTTAGGACATTTTCACACCTAACCCATTTGTCAAAACGAACCCTGGCGCGTTTGCCTGGTTAGTGCCATTTGTTTGGGCAGGTGTGAACAAAGCACTTTAGTTAGGTTGGATTTTTCTCTATGTGAAAAGAAACTGAACAATAGGTTCAAGTTTACAAACTCATCGACTGATTTGGACCAGAGCAAACAAACTATAGGTGTGAAAACTGTTGGATTGGCAGAAGTCTGGCTCCAGGCCAGTGACGAAGTCCAGACCTCCTCACCAACACTTAGTCTTCAGCACTGTTGTCCTGCTATTGGAGTTTCAAAAGTTTGAAAGTATTCACTGGAGACGGTCAGAGGTTGATGCATAGAGTTTATTCTTCAATACAGAGATAAACCCGAGCAACTGAAGAGAGACGTACAGTTCACGTCGTACACGTTCTTTTAAAGCCCACATGAGTCTACCTCTTTTGGGTGCAGACTAGCAGTTTCTCCACCTATTTTTCTAAAGGCAACCAATCATTTCTCTGTAAATAATGGTGTAGTGGCTTAAATCCTTTCCAGAGCCATTTACCAACCTAGGGGGTATGATTTCAACGAACAAAACACAAGTCCAGCCCGACAAGTCCATTCAAAAGGTCCATTTTTATTGCACTTGGATACAGCAATGCCCATGTGTCTGGGTGTGTGTGGTTGAACTGTCTTTCGCTACCCCCGTCTAAATCAAACAAGCCCTGTCCCTAATTATCAGTCACGACAAATAGCGATTAGGAAACCTAGAGGGTGTCAAACAAAGCAACCGGGGAGTAAACAACTAAGGTATGTATCCATGTAAATAATAATAATAATCATCTGTCTTAGTAAAGCAAAGACATAGTATAACATAAATGTAAATGAAACATAATGAAAAACATGCATGTGTCCAGACCTCATGTTTTCTGATTCCAATATGTCTGGATCCGGACATGTGCTCGGGCCCATGCATGATTTCATGTCTCTGGAATGTGGGCACCTGCTCAGGCCACATGCCTGACTTCATGTCTCTGGAATGTGAACACATGCAGGCCCGTGCCTGGCAGTGTCTGACACAGATGTCTTCCATCTTGAGCCATTTTCAGGCCTGTTCTCTGATTCCAATAGAACAGGGCCTTCTTAGACTGTATTTTAAAACTTTATGGTTTTACTGATTATATACTAAAACTTAACACAATCTTATCCATTCATGTAAACCTCACATTAGATATACATACAAGTGATATACTGAGTACTTTGATTAGTATTTATGATGTTATAATATCAACACTCTATACTGGAGGGTTACCACAACAAAATGCCCTTAGAGTCTACAGCCATGCTACAACCATGCTAACTGCTCTGTGAGTTTGTAAGCACAGCAGTGCTTTAAGCAAAATGCTAACGTGTTAAGTAGGTAATGTTAACCTTTAACCGTTTTAGTGTGTTGGCATGCTAACATTTGCCGCACTAGAGGAAAAGTCAAGGCCTTTCTAATCCTAAATTCTTTAGGATTCATCCTCTGGGGAGCCTGAATGTATGTGTCAAATGTCAGGGGAATCCATCCAATAGTTGTTGAGACATTTCACTGAAAACCAAAACTGTCAATCTCATGGTGGCACTACAAAAAAATGAGGTTGTGGAATTGAATGTCTGTACAAGATTTATCCAATAGTTCTTGAGATATTTCAGTCAGGACCAACCGACGGCTCAATATTGCCATCCCTAGGGCCTTGATAAGCCCTGATGATAGTGTGGTTAAAAATACACCTTATAAAAACTCCATGACTGCATGATTGTCAGGAGGCTTGCAGTGTGCAAGAAAGCAAGTGTCCCAATGGATAGGATGAACTGCTCTACTGGCCAATCACACACAAGTCAAACTGTGGCTTACTTCCCCATTTCAATCAGTCTACTACATGACCAGAAATGAAAGCTATTAAGATTTCCATTTTACATCCATATTCCTTTCTATCACTGATTGTTTTTTAATGTAAAATTAAATTGAAAATCACTACACTGACCATAGGCTGTCTCAAGGCCTATCTCTGGATACGAGCAAGACCTTGTTGCCTTGTTGTCCTTGTTGTTTCCCTGGCACAGGAGACCAGTGCCTGGCTTCTTCCAATGTGTAATTTGTTCTGGCATTATGATGGAAACAGGTGAGCTTCACTAATGAGCCTGATTGCACTGTTTGCCACACTGGGAAATCACAGTGTGTGCAGAGTTTTTTGCATTTTGTGTGTATTTAAGTCAAACAGGACAGACTTATTAGTCGAAGATCCTTCTTCAGCTCTGTTGCACATGGTGGAATATTTCTAGCTTGCCTAAGGCTTAACTTTAAAGAATGCTGTGTGTAGAAACAGTTGAGACCCAGATCTAATGAGTAAAAAGCAGTGAAATCATTTGTCACCATTTTGGACACACACTGTGGAAGGCATTTCAGCTGACTTGAATGCTGGGTAAATTTGTCTAATTAGAGGATGTACTTTGTCCTAATTATGAGCCGATTTGCACCATTGACTATCAAAGTGTTGTTTTTTAATGTTCATCAGTGACTAGTGGTGCAGGACTTGTGTTTCAGGGCTCTCGGCTGTTCTCCAAACGCTGTGTATCCTGCAGTTCCAAATATTCACAGTTGACTTGGCTGTGTTCACTGTGAAATCCACCCTATGTGATGCCACAGGTTTTCTCCCTGCCTCTCTTTATCACCCTTTCTTCTTCCATTGGTCTCTCATTCTTTGCAGTTTATCACTGGAAAGGCCATGTAGTATGATTTGAAAGTGCACAAGAGTTGCCCTCCAGGTTTAAGCAGCCAGTCTAATCCTAGTAATCATGAATTGTACTCAAAGCAGCTTTTCCAAGTGGCTGGAGGGGGAGAGAGGCTGGGAAGCAGAGAGAACATGCTCCATGCTAGTGAGGAGCTTTGATCCGTACACCATTCAACGCACTGCTTTATTGCTCCACCTTTTAAGAGATATGTGCTGGGAGAGTAAAACTGACAGATAATGTTTCCAGCTTGTTCTGGGATATGCATGCAATACTTATATGGAATGACAGGTTTGGTTTGGAAGTGAGCTGCTGCCCCAGACGAAGGAGTTCAAGTATCTTGGGGTCTTGTTCACGTGTGATGGTAAAATGGAGCATGAGATCGACAGGTGGACTGGTGCAGCATCAGCAGTAATGCAGGTGTTGTACCAAACCGTTGGTTTGAAGAAGGAGCTGAGCCGGAAGGCAAAGCTTTTGATTTACCAATCAGTCTA
>LKNJ01006476.1:0-17115 GCA_002120245.1 Maccullochella peelii
AAAATAAAACAGACATGCCAGAACAGGAAACAGAAACATGACACCTGAAACTTAACACAACCGACGAGACATTACAATAGGCTGAATCCAACTTGCATTATATCAAAACAGAAGTGTATTCTCATGAGAATGTTATCTAAAACAGCAGTTCCCAACCTGGGAAATATTGCAAGATAGTTTTCTTGTCAACTATTTCATACCTTTCCCTTTCTGGTCCAATGAAAATCCTTTGAGTGAAACAATTTGAAACTCTACTGTTAAAAACTAATGTCTGTAATTAGGCTATAACCTGTGACAATTTATATAAAAAAGTACAAATTGTTTTGTTTTAAGGGGTCACAGTGAAAAAGGTTGCGAACCACTGATTTAAAATACTTATTCTGACAGATTATTACTTTAAATCTGCATGATTTTTGCAGTCTGTTCTGAATTCAACCTATGAAGACTTTTCCTTTTTTCAGCCTCTCTTGTGGTTCTGACGTGCTGAGCTGATGTCCGATGCAGGCTGCTTTGCTCTCCCATTTGTTCCTCATGCATTCAGAGCGCTGCAGCGTGGATGTGAAACCCAGGTGGGACGTGCTCACAGATGTGCGTCTGCATCTGCTGCAGCTGCACAGACTCAGAGGGTGAGAGGCTGCGCTCCAGAACAGACACCAACAAACATGCTGCATTAGTGTCATCTGGCAGGAGGAGGCATCTTTCACTGCCTCTGTCAATAATCTACATGTGCTGCACTTTATTTAAATTTCCAACTGCAATGCTTCCTCAGCTGAACCTCAAGTTCCCATATTCCCCCGTAAACATCCCCGTAAGTAGCTTCAAATTGAAAGTCCACATCCAATCAAAAATGTGTTTCGCTTATTGTTATTTCATTTGGATGTTTGAGCTTCACGGTGCAGAGTTTGACATTTGAAGGCTGTTTTCAAATTAATCTCTGTGCTCACCTTAAATCTCAATTTACAGCATGTACTTGTGATTTTGTGATATTGCCACTGCATACTGCATATGCACAGAGAAATGAAGTAGGAGACATCTTGTGTCCTGCAGTTACACTTCTGAAGCTAAAAATATTTGCATATTAACAGATTTTTAGAGGAGTAGATGTCATTTTAAGAATTTTTAACAAGATAATTGAACTTTTTGTATGGAAAAACCACATCAGACACAAATTATTATTCAAAGCAGATTATTCTTCTATGTCTTCAAACATGTCTGGAGGGGATCTTAAAGTAAAACATATCTCATATTTGTTCCACCGCTTAATTGAATCTACAATATATCACACTTATAGAGACTAAATAATAACTACAAGATACCATTTTTAGCTATTTTTTGCCCGAAAAAGACTTTGTGTGATCAAATCATGTAGTCATGTAATTTCTTTACATTTTGAAGAGTCAGACTGGAATCACGAGCCCTACTCTTTCTAAATGTTTAATGGCTGCACCATTAGGCCTGCACCACACGTAAAACTGCAGATGTCCTGTGAATAATTTTACATGCAACTCGTGGGAAATTAGCTTGACATATTTAGCTTGGAAACCACATCATCTTGGCTATAAATTAAAATAATGAGAGCATCAAGTATGTACTTCTTTCGGGGGGAAGACAAGGTATACAGCGTGAGAATGATCTGTTGATTGTTCATCTGCATTATCATTTTAATTCAACATCTAACAGTAATGCTATTTTGTCTTCTACATACTATCTAGTCATTATGATAGACTTCAGTCAATTTTATTTTGCACTGTTTAGTCTCTGGAAAGCACAAAACATCTCAGACATAACGAGTGCACCCTGATGTGGATCTGGCCTTGGTAAACCTGAGGCGATAAACCACAGCTACTCCTCCATGCAAAACCCTGGAGATCCCTGTCAGATTGGATTTGTGTGAGACCATCAGGCTGTAACATGAGGAGGGAAGCATCTTTTATGTGCAACATGTCCACAATAGGACTCTGATCCACCTTGTTCAAGCTATGGCGTTGGCACGTATCTCTCACTCCAGTCCTAAATAATTAAAAGCACTTAGTGTGTCAGCGTCATTGGGGACTCTGTCCACACGTTTGACCTGCCTGATGGGGTCAAAAGTAGACAATTCAAGACTCTCTAGGAATCATTGAGAAATCTGTGTAAGACGTGTATCCCAGGGTTGAGGGGGAAAATAGCCAAGTTAGATGTTTTTGGCAGGAGGAATCTGCAGAGGATTTGTGCCAGCAGCATTGGGCTTCACACTCATTCAGTTCCAAACATTCATACCAGTCTTTAACAATTTCTGTCACTAATACTCTGCTAATCCCTGACAGAAAGCAGCCCTGGGTGCATGCAGGGTGATGCTTGCAGTGTTGGAGGTCAGGTGTTTTTGGTTAACTACAGTATCACTTCAACACTGTGCTGCCATTTCCCATGTGGTGATACAGTGAATGTGTGACATACTTCAACTATGCTGGTTTTCCTGGCAAGAATTTTAAACAATCATCTGATGCTGAACCCATGGATACAAGTCTAACAATAACAGTATCTCAGGAAAAGATGAGGTGCATTCATACATCGAAGAATAAATAATTAAAATTTAAAACCATATAAAAAGGGCCATTAAAAATAATTTCTGGAGTGTTTTAAACATCCGTCTCAGGGAACAGAGAAGTTTCCATTTTTACAAATGTATCACTCCACACAGACTCAGCAAGAGGAGTGTCCTTGTGTATTTTTATAAGCTCTGAGTCTATTTTCTTGTTTATTCTGGTGCACTTGGTGAAGCATTACCTGCATGTTTTGTACCTGTATGGTTTTGATGAAATTTTATTGTTGGATGCAATGGTTATGTTGTAACTACAGTATATTGTTGACTGCATATTGTAGTGTAAGGGCAAACATTGTTAATTATATGTATTTTATTTGAATATGGACTCTAGGAAGAGTTGTGAGATTCCCATAAACAATAAACAGGCCGCTGTTCAAATCACAAAATAAACATACACAGCTCGCACACTGCAGGGCTCCAATATTCGCTCTTTATTACACCAAGGTAACGTCTCGAGCACAGCTGCTCTTCATCAGACTAAAGTGGCAAAGTACGGCGCCATCTTAAATCTACACGATACAGTCACATGACGTGATCACATGAATCAGGTCTCTAGTATGACGTCGCAGTAGCATATTTTGCACACATATATATACACATGTATATATCTACACATACAGATAATACAGCTTTAGGGGGCTAAATCAAATGAAACCAACCAACCATGCCTCTTTGTAGTCTCACTTGAAAACTGTCCAGACCAGATCAATAGTTTTGATGGTATTTCAGACATTAGTCAGCACCCCAGTATAGTACCCCTGGTTCTGCGGACAGTAATGGCAGAATAGAGGTCAGAGTCAGTGGGGGATGAACGAACGGATGTTTCATCAGCCCTTACACACCTCTGACATCTCACATTTAGTGTGAATTTGGAGTAAGACAAACAAAAATACTGACTGATAGCAACTTTAGCGTACTAATTGGGTGTTATTGATAAAATCCCCTATCACTATACTGTATGTATCATTTTATATTGCCGTATTGATATATATCGTGATATAGTAAAATTTCTAGACAAGTTAAATGAGAAACGGTTTAATGGGTAGAAAAACCAGATAGGAATGTCTGTATTTCAGTAATCCAGCAGATAGAATACAAATCGAAGAAAAATCCTATAACAAGCCAACATTGCCATTAATCCTGTTTATTTATTCACTCATTGACTACAATGGCCTAATACATCAAGAGAAATTAAAGGAATAGTTACCGCAGTATATTTGGTACGACAAAACTTCTGACAGTGAACAGCTTGTTATCGTCTCACAGTATACATCATCGTATAACGCGGCCCTTCTTGTAATGATGAGAGAAGCTTTCTGTTGTTCTTACTGAGTTAAGTGGCATGCTGATTCAGCAGATTACAGCCCTATAGCGTAGATATGCAGACAGCAATCTGACCCACTCCACCTGCTCTAATGCTGGCGCCGCATCGATTCACTAAGCTGTTTGCGGACAGATTCTGTGCAATCGGCGCTTCAGACCAATTTTATGACCCCCATCACCACTGCTGATGATAAGAGGAGGTTTCTCTGCTTTGCTGATTGGTTGATGAGGCTGAAGATTACCTTTCTCCTCCAAGTGCAGACCAGAATTTGAGTGTCTTTTGGCAGTTGATTTTGAGGTGAACTATATACACTGACATGGGCTTTTAACTTGTTTTGTTTCTTGCAGCTGAAGAGGATGAAGGAAGCTATTGTTATCCAGCACAGTTTTGTTTTCTGTGAAGTACTTTGATCTCAGTTTGACCTTCATTCAAGCCACCTCTTGATAAAAGAAGTCTGAGAACATGAGGAGAGAAATTCTAACTCAAGATTAAGTCTTCATTTGTCCGCAGCAATACACAACATGACCCTATGTCTGTTTCATGCAGGCTTTCTTCCTTGATGTCAGATCTGTTAATGCGTCGCGGCAAATGACAGACAGCAGCTGTGAGAGAAACTGGCGCCTGAGAATTAGTGACATGTTTAAGGGGCAAAACATCAAACATAATGTATTGAAGAGGCTTTAAAGCTGCAGTTGTTCAGTCATTAAACATGTAGTACGAGCTATTTAACACCTCCTTGGGGTAAGATGTATTCATAGTAATTAACTGTTTAACATGGATGCAAATAAAATTTCAATCTCCACAGCAGCATGTATTCATAAATTCTTTGAAACTTCTTTCACTCTTTCCTGTTGCCAAATCCTTATTTGACATTGAATTTGCCACTAACTCTTTATCCCAGAGTCAAAATCAATCCCATGCTTGTAATCCCTGCAGAACAGTCACACTACATGTACAATAATCCCAGGATACAAGATGAAAAATATCCATCCCCTGGTCTTATCATTCTCAGGAGAAACGCTAAAGAAGACACACTGAAGCAATCATAACTTGTTTTGTGTCATAAAACATTCAGGCTGTTTTGTTCAGGTCAAGCAGGAGTAAAAGTCCATAGAAAGGTCATTTAACCACGATTTTGACCATCACGGTCACTGGGAATTTACCAGGAGCTTGAAATCAGCCTTTGAGCTTTGTGTACTTCAGGAGGATTAGGACTGCTTTTGGTCTTTATTTCTATTTTTCATTAAATCCTTTATAAAACTTTGTGTTTAAGGTAAACAGCCACAACTGAGGGATTTTCTGTTTGGGTTGTGTTTTTTCTTTGTTTTTTGCCTCAGGTCACACAGTGCAAACACAGCTCTGAACAGACAAGCCCAACTGCAATTTAACTAAAAACTGCCACAGGCCGAGTGAAAAAAAGTGCATGCCACTCAGGTCCAAAGTCCCAACATCCCACATGTGCATCTGTTCACGTCCAGCTGGGTCCACAGATTCATTCAGGCCCAACAGCAACTTTGTAAGCAACAAAATGTCCTCTTAATGTTAATGTGCCACTACAGTATGTGTTAATAACACTGCATGTGCCTGTGCCATAAATCACAGACAAGTATATGTATTTTATTGTTTTCAGCTCAAATGCACCCAAGTTAGTAACCTTGAGCTTTAACAGCTGTAAGATGCAGCTCAAAGCTCAGAAAGCTGTCTAGTAACTCTGGTTAAGAACGGGTTTTGGTCATGGTTAAATAAGAAAAACCAGGAGCTGGAAATGAAAACTGTTTGATGTTTAAAATGTATTTGCATGAGTAGGAAATGGAGTCCAGACTGGATTTGAAGGCAATTTTCTACCTTATAATTAGCATGTCAAGTTGCTGCCTGGTTCTTTGTCATGTCTCCTCCATGTAATAGTTTAGCTAGCACATTATTTGCATTTTAAAGTCATGTTCATTTCATGAAATGATATGAGCCGACAAAGGAATAAGTGTATGTTTTTCAAGCTTTCACAAGGTATCTTTGAAGATTTATCTTTCAGCTGAGTTTAACAATTAATGCTGTAACAACATTAAAGACAAAACCCCAATTTATATCTATAGTATTGTTAAAAAAGATAAACATTATTTAACTGAACAAAGTCTGCAGCTACAACTAAAAAGTTTTGTAAGCTATTTCTTAGCTCATGGACGTAATATGGTATTGATCATCTACCTGAAGCCTAATAATTTCTTCTCAGCCAAAGTCAATTTATGTAGGTTTGCTGGAATGCAAAGCATTATTGATAATCATTCAAATGTTCCAACTTACAATGATACAGTATATCATTTATCTATTTTGTAAATTCATAATTTGCAAAAAAAAGGCTTCTGTCAATGGTTTTTCAGTTACCATTCTAAATTACCCTGGTAAATCAATAATATAAATTAGCTGTACTGCCATGACTTATTGACAGTGTGATTTCAACTGAACAAGAAAGAACTGATTGACTAGATGAACTCAACTTGTGTCAGTGAAAGAATGCAACTTTTATTGAGCTTAGCATGAAGTTCTCACTGCTTGAGTCATTTCTGTCTTTCTTCCGGAGCGAGCCATCACTTCTCATTTACAGCTCCCCTGAGCTGCTTTCCAACAACAACAAATAATCACCCCCAGACAGGTGTGATCATGCAACCTTGTTCAGTTTCATCATTTGGATGGTAATCAGTATAACATTGTATTGATTTTCAAAGGAGTATGCTATCAAGCTAAATATTATTTTATTACATTATATAAGAAAACAATGCATTGTAATGAAAAAGCAGAGAAAGCCAAGTGTTATGACACTGACATCATTAACATATTAAACATATTATGGGTAATAATGCCAAATAATGGACACACATTTGCTAACAAGCACTACACACAAAGTACAGTTGAGGCTGGTGGGAATGCCATTAGTTTTTTAATTTAGAAATTTGGTCTTAAATCAAAGTACTGGACAAATTAAAATTGTGACCTGATGATGGAGATAGATGAAAGGTTAATGGATCACCAAAGTTAATAAAATTTGTATACCAAATTTCTCTCCAATAATGGTCAAAATATTTCACTAAAAACCAAAGCTGTCAACCTATGATGGCACTACAGGAAAAGTTTGAGGATCACCAAAATCAAGGGGCAGATATGGTCCCTAAACAGACGCAGAAAGCGAGCTCTGTTTACTACATTTATTGTCTGAATTATGGACTTGTTCACATGATTGTTGTTGCGTATGGTCCGGTGCATGCAGTCATGCATTTTCTGCATGCAGATGGTCTGCTGGGACCCTTATAGCCACACGGATGCGGAAATTATGAATTTGACTTCAGTAGGATTCATCCACTTGGGACCATGAATGTTCCTACAAACTTTTATGGCAATCCATTCAATGGCTGTTGACATATTTCAGTCTGGACCAAAGTAGTGGATCAACTGACAGACCTCATCATCCCTAAAACTACATTACTAGCTTGGCTAAAAATTACACCAATTGTTCTCATGATGGAATTTAAAAAACAACTTTATGATTTGACCAATAAATTAATATTCACATAATTTTGCATTGACTCATTCATTGAAATTCATTAGTTTAATTTCCGATCTCAATCCGAACAGCTGTTTGGTTTTAACATAAGCAAAAACTAAAGTAATGAAGATTTTCCAAATGATTGTTGCCAGACAATCAAAACCTTCAGACCTAACTGGTCCCAAAGTGTGTCGAACCACATTTGGTCACGCAGAAAAACACAACCATCAGGACAAATTTAGGTACAACTTTTTATCTGGCAGCATGTTAGATAACATTTTACCTAAAGTTACAAGGCTGTCAGAGAAATGTTCTGTTGGTGAGGTGAAGAGTATTTCCACAGTGATGAATTTATTCTCACTGTCAATTCACTGGCTTGTAACATATTTTTCTATTTATCTGTTGTTCTACTGTAAACAGAACCTTGGTGCCAATTTTATCCAGAACCTCTACATCATGTTCTTCATTACTCCTGCCTAAGTGTTTTCTATTAAAAGGCAAAAGCCAGGCAGCACCTAAAAAGGTGCTAAGTGAGATTGTTTTCCAAAATTCATACTGTATCTCATGAGGATGCTCGCCAAAAGTTAATCTAAGAGAGAAATTTAAAAATACTCTGCTGAGAAAGACTTAAAAGTTGACAGCAACTATTATTGCCTGACATGAGCGGATTACATGATCCCAGGATGCTCAGATCAAAGTGCTGGCAGATACAGATCAAGTGAAAAGCAGTCAGCGGCTTGATCAGTCTAGAGCACGTGCTGAGTGTTCAGCTTCCCTATAGCTAATCAGGACAGCAAGTATGTTTAGGGGCACTGAAGAAAGGGGCAGGAACAGACAAGATTACAGCCTGGGAGGGCTTCTTCAGACTGAAATATGAACCTTATCACCAATCTGTCATGTATCTTCTGAGAACACCCCCCCCACCCACCCCCCAATCACCACCACCAACCTGGCTGATGGTGGAGGGATTCTGACAAGATGATTGTGACGCCAGCGGTCTTCCTCATCAAGCTGCCCTAACAGGATTTGGAGGCCTGCTGAAAGATTTACAGGATTCAGTTCTTTATTTGTAGTTCACGTCTTCTTGCAGCAATGCCACCTTGTTCACTCCCTACGTCACACAGTGCAATTTGCAGAAAAACACAAGTCCTCCTAATTAAACAACTACATGCAAGGTTTGGTTAGGTTTAGGCACAAAAACTACTTCAGTTAGGGTTAGACAAAGATCATGGTTTGGGTTAAAATTGTTGATATGATGAACTTGTTAGCAAACTGTTGCTTATTTATACATCCAGCAGTTACGGAGCAACGTTATCATTCATTTGGAGTCATGTTTCTGGCCACCTGATCCAATATTCACTCTCTTTTAGCTCTGTTGTGGCTCTTCAAGTGCTAAATGCTCCACTATGTTCACCAGCTAGTCGCTAACCACCATTTGGTACTGAGCAGTGTACTGTCAATTTTTAGAGCTTTTTCTCTTAAAACAGCTACCTGCTGCGGCCAAAAACAACACTATGAGAGTGGTGAGTAAAGCTCCAAATAAAGTTCACATTGTCATTTGGGACCATCGTCACCATGCATAACCACTTGGTTGGAACAATCGTGGTCATACAAATGTTTAGAGTTGGTAGGAAATGAGAAATGAATAGTGGTCTTCCGTGTTTAAGTCTGACATTTTGTCGTCCCGTCCATTCACCCGGACCTCCTCTCTCTGCAGACTTTGTGGCTCCAACGTCAATCTACTTCCTCCTTTGCTCCCAATGGACAAAAGTCACAATTACTAAAGCCGCTAGAGGGCTTTGTCACTTAAACGTAAACATCTGCTGAAATGACTGATGCTGATTTTTTTGGGAGTCTCGAAAATCATTGTGCAAAGTTTCAGCAATATCAGCTTCTTGCACACAAGTGTTTATTCGCCCTTTTTCTACCCAAGTAATGCGTCATCTTCTGTGAGCGCGCATGCAAACACAAAGAGAGGCACAATGCCGTTACATTTTTAATTGGCCACAGCTGTGCATTAACCACTCAATGCTCTGCCAACACCTACACAGCCAATAAGAGATACTCCCCTAAGGTTATTATTTACATGAGCAGGCCTCTTGTAAATACATTCATCTTTACCTTTTTGATAAAATCTATAACGAGTGTGATTTAGGTTGTGTGAATATGAGCTTGAGAAATGAGACTGTGTACATTTTGACCATCAGGTGAAGAAGATAAAGGACAGAAAATGAGATGAAGGGTTTTAGTTTTAGTGCTATTTTAGGGGAGTCGCTTATTTCAGTAATGAATTGCAAAAGATGAAACATATAGATATTTTTGGAGAGAAGCTGTTGTTGAATCTTGCCGACTGAGGCACTAGGTAATAATAACTTGGCTGATGAGAATAATTCAAGGGTTCAAGAGTTCAGCGCCTGAAGTTATTTAAATCTCATCCATCCAGATAATTTCATCCCCAGTGTTGCATGACTTGTTTAGTCAATTATAAAAGTGGTTGATCTGAGATAACTTTGCTTGTAAATCTTTGAATCTGATCTTCTAGTTTAGTTTGTAGTTCAAACTTCATTGCTGCTTGAAAAACCGTAAAGCAGCATTAAGAAGCAGAATTTGATAAGACAGAGGATGGTAGTTGGAGAACCCACAGCTTTCAGGGTCTCATTGGACCTGTTGTGTGTGTGTGTGCGTCCCTGATAAGGACCGTGTTGAAAGGACCCAGCCGTTCACTCCCACCAGCCTGCAAAGCACTTCTGACAGACACACACACACACACACACAGAAAACACATATACAAAACAAACACACCCATACACTCCACAGCTGCTCCAAATGATATCCCTAGTCCACATTAAACATCATTTTAATATGAAATAAAAAAGGCTGAAGAGCCTCACACAACACACTTGTTCAGAAATACACGTTCTCGGAATAAGAGGAAGTATTTTTATCCTAAACACTTTCAGTGACACAGGGCACTAACTTTGTAAGTGCCCTGTGTCACATGCCACACGCAATTAAAAACATGAAACACACATAAATGCAATCCAAGGCCTGGTTTGAAAACCTTTTTAAAAGCTTAAATGCTGGAATTTGAAAATGTGCTACATCTCTCCTCGGGGGGAAAAGCAGAAGTATGATATGTATTTCTTCAGA
Organism: Maccullochella peelii; assembly: GCA_002120245.1. Lineage (NCBI taxonomy): Eukaryota > Metazoa > Chordata > Actinopteri > Centrarchiformes > Percichthyidae > Maccullochella > Maccullochella peelii. The sequence continues at coordinate 10,594 of LKNJ01006476.1, forward strand.
TCATGTGGCTGAGCGGAGTTTTTGGCATAGGTGCCTCAATTCCTTCCTTTGCCTTCAGGGTAGGATTAGAGCATAACAGGATCTCAGTTCTCAAAGCTTCCGATCCTCCTTACAGTCCTTAAGTTAAACCATCATCATTTACAGGAATCATTTCCAAAAAAGCATTGTTGTTAATGTTGCACAAGCACAAGGCTGCAGATAATGTGAAAACAGGGTGAGCTTATTTGTAATGGAATAACGGTCATTAAATAGATTTACTTGCCACCACATCTGTTATCAGCCTCAGGTCAAATGCAGACTCATTTCTTGTCTGATCAGTCAGTTCTATAGCATGAAATGGCAGTTTTAAATATTAGGAAATATCGACTCATCTCTTCATGCTAAAAGCTCTTTAGAGGTTCACTGGGGGTGGATAATAGATTTACTGTGTGACACTGCAGATCAGACACAGCCTGCCTTGTAAAACATGATCATGGAGCTAAAGGCAGCAATGTTAACATTTTACTTAGGATTAGTGCTGTAAATATAGATTGTTTTCATTTTCGAGGAATCTAACTTTTTTTTGATAAAGTGATTAATGATTTAGTGTAAAATGTCAGAAAATAGTGAAAAATGCTCGTCACTATGTCCACCAACCCAAAGTGACATGAAACTGCTTGTTTTGTCAGATCAACAGTCTAATACCCAAAAACATTCGATTTAAAATGATATAAAACAGAGGAAACCAGCAAATCCTCAACATCTATCTTGTTATTTCTGTCTACTCTATTCACAAGCAACATCTGTTTCATGTCTGTCTGTCCTGGATGAGAGATCCCTCTTTTTGTCTTTTCTTTTTTTTTTGGGGGGGGGGGGGGNGGGGGGGGCTATTTATAACTAAAACTTACTTGACTTGATATACAAGAAGCTAGCATCAGCTAACAAGTGGCCTGTTTTATCGACTCTACTGAAGATTCATGGTGTTTATTGTAGTGGAGCTGCAGTATAGTATAATTTCTTTGTTTTTATTTCACGTGTAATATCCATTTAAATGGATATTCACTTTAGTCACATTTTTAAAAATCAATTTTGTAAAATTTTCATTTTATGCAGTTTCATTTGTATAAGAATATTGGTGAAGTCATTTCCATTTTCCATCGCTTCATCTAAGTTCAACCTGAGCAGAAGTTTAATCTACCAGAATAGCAGCAGCAGAACAATGATGTCATATCAGGCCACCAGGATGCCCCTAAAAGCTGCTGTCTGACACACAAATGAACAGTAGCTTCTTTCTTTCACATTGTGTAAACAAAAAACTAGGGTATGGTTTCATCAGGAATTAATAATTAGGATTTTTCACATAGAGCATATGGAAAATTTTGGTAGCATCCGATAATTTATCAGAAAAATGTGGCCTAAATCAACTTATGCGTTCTCTATTTTCTTACATGCAGTGATTGAACAGGCAAACTTAACATCATCAGAAGCTAAAACCAACACTGAGAACTATTGGAAAATTCGGTTTGACCTCCCATCTGGTCAATAGCTAATGAAGTAGATAAGACAAGGACTGCTGAAACAACTCTATGGGAAGCCGTCAGACAGAGAGGAAAAACATCGACACTCCACAACCGCAGATCGAAACCTCGGTCATTACTGCTCTTTCTCTGTGAGGAATTACTTCGCATTGTGTGTCGCCTATTCAGAGCTAACTCGCTTGTGATGAGAAACAAATAATGATTTCAAGTGTGTTGAAATCTTACAGGAAAAACATTCACACAAAAGCAATGTGTTCACATCTACTTTACTGCTTTTACAAAAGGAAATGTGTTGAGTGACCTCTGGCCTGACCTCATCAGTGGGACTCCAGATATTGGCTTTTAAAAGGATGAGAGCAGAGAGATACGTATATCTCTATTTGTTTTTCCATCTCTTTTTTTTCTATTTATCCCCAACAGCACAACTGTATACAGATTGACTTGTTTTTTTAGCCATAGGTGTAAGTACACCAATTTAATTAACAGCAAAACACACCTCCACAGCCTTTAAAGTTACTGTCGAATGAACACGAGTGCAGGCCATTAAGGACACCTTGAAAACACTCTCGTCCATTCCTGCTTTTGCTCTTAGTGCTCAAAGTATAAATAACTCAGCGACTGTGTTATTTAATGGTTTACAGTCTGCCACCATGGTGATATGAGATACAATAATGTGCCAGATGTGTTTCCATTAGTCAAGATGCATCTGTGGTGAAAAGCTTGATACAGTGAGCCCACTTTAGTTGGAGAGGCAAGACGGGCTCGTCTGTGCTGTACCTCGCCCCTGCATCAAAGGACATTGTGTGAGATATAATACAATCACTCAAATAGATCTGAAACAAAAGAGAAAGCCATCACTCTTGCAGTCCGCAGATTTCTGAAGCTCAGCCTGAGTGCAATAATTCACCTTATCTTTTCATTTACAGAGGCTCGGTGGATGAACAGCAGAATGCCATTATTAACTGAAGGACATTTTAAAGAAACATTTCAAAGTCACAGCAGTAATGACAGGTTGATTCAGGATGTAGCAGAACAAATACTTCATCTTAATGGTACCCTTTGAGAGGAACACAGTTGAGTTTGACTTGTGTGAGGAGAAAAAGGTACAAAATTGTGTGTTTAAGAATGTTTCATGTGCAGTAAATGAGAGGAAGCCAAGCTATGCACAGGATAGGTGTTCACTTCTATAACATCCTCTGGTGGACTGCAGCCAGCAGGGGAAAATAACACTATGGACAAACAATCAGAGTACTTTTGCCAGCTAGTACTTACAGGTACACAGTCGCAAAGAGGCTGAGATGAGGAGCAATATAGTGGAATGATGTTTACTACCTGATTTGTGTACAGAAAATGTTTTTATCAAGAAAGATTCATTGCCTGTTATGAATCTCTAATTGCAAGGGCTAATAATTACCAAGGGAAGTTCTGGTCTCAATTTTGAATGTATATAAAGGAAGAAACATAACAGGAAGTAAATATTCCTACTAGTTGTTTTATGTAAACGTGCTACCTCATTTCTGTTATATTTATGTGGTACTTTATTTCTCATTTATTGGTTTGTCTTATTTTACTTGTATTAGCTACTTCTATGTGCCCAGTTTTGTCTTGTTCCATTACCTGTTCTTCATTCATTTACTATAATATTTTGTCTTTAATATTTTGCATTATGCATTGGAAAAGTTAATAAAAACTTGAATTACAGAAAAGAAAGGATTAACTGGACGAGACATGACTAGAAATAAACACCCCAATTTTTTAAAAAATCCCAGAAAAAACAAACAAAGGCAAGCATAGGTGACTGTAGAGTCACTACATTGCTACCAACAAATGAAAACATGTAGAAGATTTTAGAAAGCCAATCAGGATGCAGATACACTATGTTGGTTCTTCCCTAAAAACAGGGCAGATGAATCTCTCAAGAACATTTCAGAAAAGTCAGTACCAGTCATGTGATGTAAGGCTGAAACTAATGATTTTGTATAGACATATTATTGCCTAATCTGTGAATAACGTTTTTTGATTTTTAGTTTAGTCAATAAAATGTCAAAGAAATTGTGAAAAATTCCAGTGACAATTTCCCAAAGGCCAAAATAGTCTTTTCAAACAGCTTGTTTTGTCAACGATTTGTCATTTTTCCATCACAAATCAAACAGTCAACTAAATTGTCAATTAATTCTGTCGATTGATTAATCAGTAATTGTATAATTATTTCATAACTAGCGTAAGGTAACAAAAAAAAAACATACTCCATCGGACGGTAGGAAAATCTGACTGAACTTGATACAACACATGAAAAATCAAACATGGCGCTCGCTTTCTTCCTCGCTCACCAGCTGGGGTTGCTGTGTCTCTGCATTCTGCTCACTGCTGCCACTGGTGGCTGAAAGACGTACTGCAAGAATCTATGATCCTACCTTATTGTAGGCCTTTTTCATTTTGACTTGTCATAGCAAGAAAAGCAGAGGTGTTACTAATAACATTACGAATGGCCTCTGTTCTATATTAGTGTCTCAGTAAACTATGACAGTGTGACGGTGAGCCAGCAAGCACAACACCAGGACCCTGAAACTGAAGCAGCTAAATGGAATTCATCCATCATTAATTTTATTATTTACAGCAGGGATTTTCCTACTGTGACAAGTCAAACTCGAACTGTCAGACAGATAGATTTCAACTGATGGAAATCTTCTCCATGTACCTCTTCATCACCTCCACCCCATCAATACTGCGGTCAAAATGTATGAAATCTGGTGCAGCTTTAATAGTCTTTCTTTTTCTTCCCTAAAAGCTTGCTACAGTAATGCATACAGACTTTAAAATTAGGATGCCTTTTGAAAAGAAGGTGTTGCATTCTGGCATTTTCCTAAAGATCAAATAAAGACCTTTGAATTATGATGAATTATCACACCAAGATATCTGCTTCAACCACAACTGTCTCAGGAATCTTTGAAATGTCTAATAAAAAAGAGCCTGTTCTCATTTGTGTGATCTTTCTTCGAATCATTAGCGGCTGTAGAGCAGTGCTGATGAGAGGCGTTCTTTTGCTTGAAAATGACCATGTCCACCTTCGCTCACTCTGTGGCCTTTCATTAATTAGTAGAAGCGGTCATGTATTACACTTGCCTGTCAGAAACATTTCTGACCTAATTATGGCTGATCAAGTCAGGTCTATTTGTGGTCTCATGTATAGGCTGTGCAGTTCTTTATGCTTTTCTCTATCATTTCATAACAATTTCTGGTATGGAAATATGGTAGATTATTTCTGTTAAATTGTAAAATGTTATATTGCATTATGTCTGTCTGAGTACAATGTTAAGGGGGGTTAGTCGTGTCTGTGTCAATGTTTAAATTAACCTTAAAGCACATATTTACTGATTAATCAAAGTCAAAGCATTGAAACATCACAGAATTTCACTTTTCACCAAAAAAAAAAAGGACACACTTACTACATTACAGCTTGTAGTTTAGTTCACTTGACATTATGAGAAGAACATAAAATCACTACAAAAATGTTGAGACTGAAACAATAAACCCCAAGACGTATTTCAATTGTGATCCTTGATGTAAAGATAACAAAGTTCAGGTATTTAGGCAACATCATTACTGTATACCAACAAACCAACACAAAAAATACCTATATCATCATCAATTGCTCCAAGAAAAAAAACAAGGCTGGATTACCAACCAGGCCCCAAAAAGCCCCAGGTGGCAGTTGGTTTTTGGTAATTTAACTACTTGCAAATTTGTTTGGGAATTTGCACCACTACCAAGTACAATATCAACTGGGTCCTGCATTATCACTTTATCTTGTGGTCCTGTCTTGTAGAGGAGCCTGTGCCCTATTATTTTGGATTATATTGTGCTCACATAGTGAAATTTCCTAAATAACATTAAGTTGTGTTATTTAACTGATATACAGAAAACCTGGGACACATAGTATTCCAGCTGAGGAATACTGGCTGTGCAAAATACTGTATAATGAGGCTGCCATTTATAGTGTGCTGCATGCACTGTACTTGAAGGGAACTTGGAGGCAACAACATTAAATTTAATAACCAAAATAGGTTAATCCAGTCATGGTCCGCACTTACAGAAAAGCACAAACAGTGTTAATGTTACGTCATTAGCATTAACAAATGCGAGAAAGCCTAAATCCAGAATTCAGATGGAAAAAGCCCAAATTGGTATTAAATGGAGGAGCATCTCTGACTTAATGACAGCAGATGAAAATGATAGCAGGCTTTTTATAGAACTAGCATCTTGAATAAGAAGAGGGGTGCAGGTAATTATTGGAACTACCTTTTTGCAGTATTTCATTATTGATATTAGACTCACAGCACTCTGTACCAGGGGCAGAGATTTGATAGATAATAGTCACACGCATTGAAAAGAGCAGAACTATATATAAGAAAATATACATGTTCTGTTGATGGATCAAGTTTATGTGTCTACAATCACACAAACCTTACAAAAGGTAACTAAAAATGACTAAGAGCATTTGTGTCTTGAGCAGCATACTCCCTCTCTGACTGGTCGCATGTCATTTGTGGATACTTTAATTACTTTAAATACACCAGTTATTTTTTTGGTCATGTACCTCATACTTGTTAAACATAACAGAGGTTAGATGCAACTTAGTGTCCCAGGTGTATGTAATAAGGTCAGCTGAGCACAGCATCAAAGCATATTAAGTCCATATTTTTGAAACACTGTTGGGGTTGCAAAATGTAATCTTAAGAAAGCACACCTGGTGAGTCTTTTCTTCAGTGGGTGACAATAGGGCTGACAGTTACTGGTTAATGCAAGTTCAGTAAAATGAGAAGTTTCTGTTTAATGTTACCTTCTCACTTTTAGTTGTTTAGCTGTATACAGATACTGATTATAACATAAAGTAGATCCAGCAGCAGTTTGTCTTCCAACAAAGAGATACAAGCATGTGTGCGCAAACAGATGGCATCGTCCCAGGCGATGCACTGCCGAAGTACTGCAGCTTGTCTGCAACCTG
>LKNJ01006477.1:0-17132 GCA_002120245.1 Maccullochella peelii
GCTGTGCTTGTGGGGCAAACAAACAGAGGGTTAGAGAAATGCAGTGGTTTTCAGAAAATGTACAGTGTTCTCGTCGGCAGGACAAACATGGACTACAGTACTAGGCTCATTGAGACTGAGACTGACCCGCCGGACGGATAATGGTGACAGGTACAAGATAATCAAAAATAAGCAACTAACTTAAAGTTAAGGCAAAAATATAAAAGTTTTAAGTTTGGATTTAAAGGCCCCAATGGAATCAGACTGTCTGATATCAACAGGGGGGTTATTCCAGAGGAAGGGGGCACGATAGGAAGAGGCACCAGCAGCCAGCTGACTTTTTTTAAACTCTGGGGACAGACAGGGGCTCTGTATTCTGACAGCAGAGAGCACGGGATGGAATATATGGTTTAAGGAGTTCAGACAGGTATGAAGGAGCGAGCCCATTTACAATTTTGTAAGTCATCAGTAGCACCTTAAAGTCTGATGTGACATGGATAGGGATCCAATCAAGGGAAGTTAAAATTGGCGTTAATATGGTCAAATTTTCTAGTTTTAATTTAAAATTCTTCTAGCTGCAGCATTCTGAACCATTTCAAGACTTTTAGTAGTAGGTCGCAGTAGGCCTGTGCCAATAATCAAGTCTGGATGAAACAAAGGCATGAATTAAGATCTCTGCATCAGCCAAGGACAGAAAATACCTAGTTGTAGCTATGTTGCGTAAGTGAAAAAAGGCTGTCTTGGGGATGTCTTTAATGTGCTGATCAAAAGAGAAAGTCGGATCAAACGTAACACCAAGGTTCTTGGCTCATGGCTCAAACTTTGAGAAATCCTACAGTTATTGAGAGTTACTGTTACTTGATCAAACTGTTGTCTGTGTTGAGCAGGGCCAATGACCAGCATCTCAGTTTTATCAGAATTTAGGAGCAGGAAATTATGTGACATCCAGTTTTTCACAGTAGTAACCATTTACTAATTTGAGAGTGATCATCTGCCTTTACATCTGCTTACCTGTATGAAAGGTGCATGACCCAGAGTCAGAATGAGGTGAATACAGGCTTTTACTCACACAAGGACAGTACAGCAAAGACAGTCCAAATGAGTGTATAAATCCAACAGGGAACAGGCAGAGTCAAAATCCAAAAGGCAGGCGAGATCATACACAAGGAGTCTTTACACAACTAAGAGAACGCTAGGACGTTAGGCACGGAAGTACTAAGACAAACTGGCAACTAAACAAAAGTAGACCACAGGTATATATACAAAACAGGAAGCTAATAGGCTGACAGAGATGATGACTAATCAAACTCAGGTGGAACATGAAACTGGTGGGAAACAGACCAAGCCAGGAAGCAAAGCTAGACACAACATAACAAGACTGAGGCTATCAAAACAAAACAGGAAATAAGCTTATGGCACTGGGCGGGACCTTACAAAAGGTGCTATATAAATAAAGTTTGATTGATTGATTGTTTTACAGGCACATAGCTGAGTATCATCAGTGTAGTTATTCCACCCTCCCTGAATGTTGGTGTTTAGTTTGGCAGATTGGTAAACAGTTCTCCAAATGAGAGAGAAAGGCTTCCTGGTTCAGGATGTTTATTTGTTGCCTCTCAAAACTCAAACTCAAAATTCCCAATGGGTTTAAAAATACAGGCAGCACAGTAGTAGGAAATTAATTCCATGACTGCATATAATTTGGCCAAGAGATGAAATGTAAAAGAGCAGAGGACCAAGAACACAGCCCTGAGCTACTCCATATTTCACATCATAAAATGTAATATTATTATAGGAAACAGACTGTGTACTTTCAGATAGGTAAGACTTAAACCATGCAAGAGCCAGGCCAGAGACGGTAAATTGATTTTCTAGTTGGTCTAGGAGTATTCAAGGTGGAATCTGAATCCATAGTAAGCAGAAGATAATTTATCAATTTACTAAGTGCTGTTTCAGTGGAGTGACAGGCCCCAGACTGAAAGTTCAAAAAGTACAAAAAGATTACTGTTGTAAAGTTGGTGAGACACAACTCTTTCCAGAACTTATGAAAAGAATGGAAGGTCAGAGACTTATTTAGAGACCCTGGATCAAGGTGTGTTTTCTTAAGTAGAGGTTTAACCACAGCAGTCTTAAAGCTAGTGCTTTAGCTGGTAGGAGGTTGAGGAGATAGGTGGTTGGTTTAGAAGCTAACACCAGCTCAGACAATGTTTCAGGAGAGATAGTCTCAAATAAAATAAAAAAACAGAGACTAACTGGGATTCAACATGAACATGAATGAATAAATGTTGCACTACTTTTATTCCCACTCACAAACTTAACAATTAAAGCTATTCATCACATTTTTTTACAACTTAGAAATACGCTTAAATTGAAGTGAGCTCCAGAGGTCTCTGAAGTTACCTCATTGAGGAGGAGAGTAGAGGAAAACAACTTCTGAGCTTTTAGAATGGCTGTATAAATCTTTGGCCATAATTAACAATACGTATTTGAAGCAATACATGTATAATGTAAAAGTAGAATTCAAATAAGGGGAATTTTAGCCAACTATTTGCAGCTGCTGCTTCTTGTAAACTGTGGTCGCTCTACTGTAATCTCCATATGCAAGGATGTTTCAGCACGTTTGGTTTTTTTGTATTCCTCAGCAATGGAAAACAATGAAAATAAAGGTGACACTGATTTTGCTTGTAATCTCTCCATACATCTTTAATGTCTGCACTTGTCATTATGGAACTACATATAAATATTATTTGAATACAGATAATAAGGGGAATTTACATGTGGTGCCATAATGGCAACGCTCTCTGCTTGAGGCTACCGGCCAGAGGCTACATTAGCCGCTACTAGCATAACACACCTGGATCTGTCACAGAACTGTCAATCTTTAAGTTGCATTGTGGGTAATGTTGGTACCAGGTTTTGAGAAGGAAGAAGAATGTGTGGAATAATAAAAAGATGATATCTCTGGTTCTGCTACATCAATTTTGAGCCTTTTTAAAAAATTGTCCAGCATGAGTCTGACAATGTTACAGGAGTGCAATGCTACATTTGTGGAATACTCTTTTAAAGGCCCTGCACACCCATGTGTGTGCTGTACCATGGATATGTTGAGTTCAAAAACATTGGCACTGAAAGTTATAGAGGGTTTGCAGAACCATCCAATACCAACACTCTGTTAAGTCAGTATTTTGCAAATTTGTGTTGCCCACCACTGTATCATAGCCTCCAGTGTTTTACCCTCTAGAATAATTGCTTTGGTTACTAATTGTATCAACTGCCTCTGTAAGTAGATGTCTTAAGAAATAAGCGGCTACATTTCAACTCTTGTCTAGATAATTATTAGTGAATTAAAGCGTGAAAAGACAATATTATAGTTACTTAATACTTCATACTTAATACCATCATTGTGAGATTCATGATTAAAGACAATTTTCAAGCTTTCTGCCTAAATAATAAAGCCAAGACCATGACAGAACTGAGTTCCTCTTAAACAGCTTATATGCAGATTTCAGAATAAAGATGTGAAATTATTTCCAGACAGCATCTTTAACAATGTTTTCTGACACCACCAACTTAGCTAAACGTGGTGTACATTGACAGGTGGAAAGTATAGTATTAAGTAGTATTTAAACCTATTTGAAAAATTCACAGGCAATCTGTAAACAATATCAAACAACACATTCTGCAATCTGTAATTAGTCAGTAATGTGTCACAATAATAAAATTTTTCTGTTGAATTCATCAGTTGATGGTTGGACAAATTACTTATTTGAAAATAACAATCATAATTTTTGCTGTGTGATTCACAAAAAGTGTTCATTATAAATTCAGCAATGTCTCTGTGTTCTTGGTACTAATTGGTAAAATTTCTGTTGCAGAACATTGATGAAGTTGTGAAGCTGATAATGTTGCTGAAGAGCATAAATGAGAGGTGAAAGCTGATGGGCTTGCACAACAAAGCATCTCCCCACTTCACATTCAAGTGGCAGCAGGGCTGAGCGGTCCAAATGATACTATTATTCACATCAGTCCACCAGGGCCAGCTCCCTGTTTGTGCTGCTTTTAACCCTGAATCTGTTTGCGACAAAACTTTTCATATCTTTGTTTACTTCATGTTGCAAAATATCTGTCTAGTATGTTATTCATATGGAGATTATCTAAAATTCATTCAACATAATTTTAAGTATCATTAAATAATATATCTCATTATGTCCTCATATTTTATAGGACCCATTCATCATTATTGCATTATATTGTGCTTAGGTTTTACTTGTGTTAAAAATTATTTGTCAGTACATTTGTAATATAGGTATCTGTACTAAAGTAAGCATCAGTGTATTTAGATACAGGGTGTCTAAAATTATACTATTACTATAAAGATAAATCAATCCGATATGTTGCAATTCAACGCTGATATAAAGCTGAAACTGAATCAACAACATATTTTTTAGCCACACTAGTTGCAAAGCTCTATGTTGGTAACGTCTGTCAGTCTCATGATGAGGTTTATGACCAAAAACCTGCAAAACTCATGACATTCACATCAGCCTCAACTGTACTTTTGTTTCTAATGCTATTTACTGTAGTAAATGTTGGCATGCTAACACACTAAACTAAATGGTTGACATGGTAAACATTACACCTGCTAAACATCAGTATGTCGACATTGCCATTGTGAGCATGTTGCCATGCTAGTGTTAGCATTAAGCTCAAAACCCCGCAGTACAGCCTCACAGAGCCGCTAGCATGGCTGCAGACTCTTAGTGTTTATGCATTTTTTGCAGTCTAAAGTTGGAGTGGGTAACATACAAACAATTTTGTATCAATACTCCTATGTGTATTCCTCAATAATTACACCCAGGTTACAAGGAGTGAGCTCAATGTTTCCAACTTACTGATTTTGTCTCTAGATTTGGTGACTATAAGACACGTTATGAGACTATTTCAAAAGAACAACCAGTAACAAATATTGTTGCATTTATGTCAGCGGGACTGATGACTCTCCCTAGAAGAGAGTCATCAGTCCTGCTCCTGTAAATCTGCAGATCTCCCTTCGCATGGTGGCTGGCGGTGGCTGCAGGTCTCTGGGTTGACAGCCGTGTTCAGTAGACCACACAAAGGCAGCCTGAAACATGGAGGAGCTGCAGATGTGCATGCAGTGTTTCTAACCATCAATAATGGATCCCTATCACACCTTTCTCAACCTGCTTTTCTTGTCTGAACACTTACTTGTGTGTGCAAGGACGTAACACTGGTTTGAAGGGGGGGCACAATTAAGCAGGGGATCTGGGGATCCTCCACCAGAAAAAACAAGGATTTGAATACCATTTTCAGCCTTTCTACAGGCTTTTATCATATTCCTAGCTAATTAAAAGCAAAACATTATGATTAAGATGGCTATCATGCTAAGTTTAGTCATTTTATGGCAGAAAAATGGTAAATATACATCAGGAAAAGCTGCCTTACTCTGTGCATGTTTAACCCACAACCCTACTGAACATCACATGCTGTGGTGTTCAATAAGGGATAGAAGCTATACTTTGAAGAATAGGACTGGTATGTCTATAATGTCATAATGTAATGGCTTATGTAGGAACATACTTCTTCTTACCTTCATGTACTCATACTTTACTTTGATTAATTGATGTCTTGTACCAACTTAAAATGTCATTGACAAACAGAGAGCAATTCATCAAACTTGCTGTTGGCAACGCTTCATTTAAAAAAAAGACGCTACCAGTAACGTTTCCACTCTAGTCACAACATGTCTGTGACTCACAACGCAAAAGTGGGTCCACTTGATTACTATTCCGGCGTATGCTGGTGTTGCATCAGCTGGGCGGAATATGCCATGAAATTGCTGTTTGCCACTGACAGAAGGAGCTAAATGAACAGATAAACAGAGTTAGACAGATGAGGAGAAGAGAAAGTGAACTGAACAGACAGACTCCAGAAAACTAGAGAGGCCAAGAATGGTAAATTAAAGAGATGGGACAGACAGGTGTAGAGAGAGACAGAAGGGGAGTGGGGGTTGTATGACGTTTTGTGTCAGTTTGTACAGTACAGGCTTATGCTGAAAGCTCTTCTGTCTCTGTGTTTCACTGGGCTTGATAAAGCATGAAACCTGAAAAGATACAAGGTGGGAATAAGAATTAATCGAGAGGCTGCAGCATTCATCATTAGGTCTGTGAGTGTGTGTGTGTGTGTAAATGCTGCAGAGTGTTTCCATGTTATAATGTTTGAGTATTCTCAGTGTGCAGAGAAGTGAAGATTTGTGCACGGTTCAAGTAGTTGTAAGTGTGTGTACAGTGTGTTATTGGAGGTACAGCTACTCTCTTTGCATCATCCTGACTACCATCTGTTCTACCAGATGTTTTACCTGGCAGTTGTAGAATATGTGAACACGGCTGCTGATGATACACCTGGCTCTTCTCATGCAAAGTGTAAAAACTGCTATGTTAGGACTTTGAATTATTCCACACTTAGAGTTCAGGTTATTTCTGGATTCCTGGAAAGCACTTTCCACATTGTACAGCAGTGTACAGAAGATAATTTATATTCTCACAAAAATCACCATAACCCACACCCTATGCTACAGTGAAAAATAAGACCTAACTAGAAAATAAGTAGCTGCGCAAGCAGCATGACTTGAGAATTAGTAGTGTCAGTCTGTCAGTCTAACGGTTTAGACAGACAGAACTTTTACAGAACTATCAAATGGATTGCAGTGAAATATTGTACAGACATTTATGGTCCCCAGTGCATGAATTTTAATGGCTTTGGATATCCCCTGACTTTTTGCTGGTACCTTTTAACAAGTCTTACAATAATTTACATTTACACAATACTTCAGTTGATGAAACACTCTAAACCTCACCAGCTTCTAGCATGCTGCCGTGTTACCATGATAATTGTGTACATTTATTAACATTCTTGTTACAATGTTAAATTCACACACAAGCAATCATTCTGTGTTTTTAACTTATAAAGTTAGCTAGTTAACTTAGGCTGGGGAGCAGGGCCACGCTTCAAACACACCTCCAAGCCAATTACCAACCAATTACCTGTCAAGCCTACTTATACCTGGTCAAACCATCCTGTCCTGTTTGTCTCCATTTTCTTGGAGACAGATCATGCTTCGCACTTAATTGCACACTTGCATCAATCTAAAAAGTTAAACTAATGCTACATGCGATTACACCAAAGAATCAACTCACCATGAATCCCGGACTGCAGATTAATCCGTCCGATTCAGGCAATGATCTGTTTGAAAGCGATTCTTCTCAAGCCATGATATTCCTGAAGCAGTCAGACCACCATCCAGACCTACTAATCAGGAATCAGCTTTTTCAAGAAACTAGTTACCAGCCGCCCTCTAGCTCCCATTCCCAAGTTTCCATATAATCAAAGACTTGCAAAAACAGGAACCAACTCTCACATAACTCAACGCTTGCCACCCACTTCCAACCTTCTCAGCCTCTGCATCCAATTTCCATCCAGACTCCTACCTCAGCCCATACGAGCTACTGACCAAATCTTTCCGTATCAGCGCAGCTTCCACAGCAGCCAGACTGGGTATCTCAGAACAAACCATTCAAGTCCTCGCTCACTGGTCATCTCAGGCATAATGCTCCTACATTCACAACAATCTTAATGATCACCTCAGCTCCATTTAAATCTGTTGACTCTTTTGGGGGCCCGTAATTGGCTTGGGTGACTCAACTCATGAGACAGATCCCCCACACTGAGTCTCCATCTGCCTTCAATATATCCCTAAAAAGACAACTTCCTCATGCACATTCATCCCCTTCCTCACATCTATTGGCATGGATGGAACCAAAAGTAGAAATAGAAATAAAACAGTCATCAGGGCAGCACTAAAGCATGCGTCTTTCATTACATATTAGACTGAATACTGTCATTTATTTTGTGATGTAAATTGGGGACAGTCAGTGATTCAGAAAGTATGCAACCCTTACTGTATTTTGTTCCCTGGTCTCTATGTATAGCTGGGCTTGGCCTTATTAAAGCCACTATTATAGGCACCATGACTCATTATTTAGATTGGAGAGTGTCAGTCATCCTGATGATCCCATGATGAGCCAGGGAACAGAACTTTTAGCTCCTGCCTCATGATCCATGAGGACTATCACAATTCTTTCAAACATGTTAAATTTTTATGTCTTCACATCCGCTTCCTGTGGTGGGAACAAGCCAACAGATTAAATCTGGAGAGAAAGTAGTAGCAGCTAATGACATTAGCACCAAAGAAACAAACAGGAAACTATTCTGTTTCCGATATTTAGTTGGATGTGGGTTTGAGGGAGTCAGAATGTAAAGGATAATAACCATTAATTACAACGTGGGTCTTGTTTGTGGTCTAATATGTTAAACTCAGGGTTGAATTACTAGCTTTCACCAAACATAGGGCTTACGATCTCCCCCCACATACGAACACTTGATATCACATGACCAAAGTTTCATGTGCTGGAAAATGCTGTGGGATAGGGTCAAAAGCTCTACAAAATGCTAGCAAGTGAACCCTGAGTTTAGAATATTTGACCATAGAAGTGTGTTGCTGATGTCACATTCTCAGATCTCAGCAATTAACTTGGTCAGTATAAACGTGGTACACTTCTTATTAATTCTTTTTAGTTAGTGCACAGCAGGTAAGCTGAACATAAAAACATGTGAAATGTATAGATATTAGGTAAACCTAGCAAAAACTAATGGTCCAATACAACAGTCCTGTAATAAATCCTACCTTAATAAAGATTAAAATGCTCAGTTTTTGACTTTATGATCATTTTGGAAGCTGCAGTTTGTGGTGCTGTTGAATTGTACACCACAAATATAGTTGATTCAACACCACTCTAAAACTTATTAGAACTTTCATGAAGGTAGGATTAATTGCAGGACTGTTATATTAGACTACTATTTTTAGCCAGGTGAAATTATGGACCCATAAAATAAAGCATTACTAAATGAAACAGGACAACAAAAAACATGGGTTTTCATGTGTGTGTGATAGAGAGAGAGATTGAAAGAAAATGGTCACAGATGACATATTTGCTTAATAAAATACCATTAACAGTGTATGACATAGTTCACCATTAATGCACTTTTTAATTTAATTTACTAATTAAAGCTAAAAACAAAGCCAGCTAAGGCTGATGGGAATGTCATTAGCTTTGAAGGTATTTGGCCATGAACCAAAAAATGTAACAAATTGAAAGGGGATAATCATTTTCACAATTCATCCTCTGGAGACCATAAATATCTGTACCAAATTTCCATTCAATAGTTGTTAAGATATTTTTATTTCCATCAAAAATGTCAACTTCATTCTGACATGATCACCAGTCAGTAGGATTTATCCTATGTGAAACATGAATGTCTGCACCAAATGTGACGGCAGTCCATCCAGACATTTCACTCTGAACAAATATATCACAGCAAGTTTGATGAATTGACCTCTGTCAGTCATTGATTAATTGATGTGTTTTACCATCCTAAAATCTAAAAGTGCATGAAGGTAAGAAGGATTATGTAACTATATAAGCCATTACATTTAAGACAATGAGATGGTGGCTATACAATGTTTTTTTATTTTTATATTTTTAAGAATGGGAGTAAAAAAGGCATGTATTTTAAGTTACAGTGAGAAGGAATAATAATGTACTCCTTATAATAAAAAGTAGACACTGAACATACAAAAGCTAACACATTCATTTACAGTGATCTTGATAAAACTATTGACAGTGTGTGACTTAAATGATATATATTTCATATTTTGATACATTTCTTATATTTTGCGATTGAAGCTGCAAATGGAACATGATCTGTTGATAGTTCCATAAATAATGTGCCATATCTGCCAGTCCTATTCTTCAAAGTATAGCTTCTATCCCTTATTGAACACCACAGCATGTGATGTTCAGTAGGGTTGTGGGTTAAACATGCACAGAGTAATTTTCCTGATGTATATTTACCACTTTTCTGCCAGAATGACTAAACTTAGCATGATAGCCATCTTAATCATAATATGTTGCTCTTAAAGGTGGGGTAGGCAGTATTTTTTTGGCGTCACTGGGCAAAAAATCCATAATAACCGTCCAGCTATTTGTACTTCAAGTAGTCTGAGAGAAAAACCTCTACTTCTGCCCCCGAGATGGTGAAAGCCTGATTCAATGGTGGAAAATCCTGCTGAAAATCCTGCAACTTGTGAAGAATTTCCAACACCTCCTTTGCCTACAGCGGCGTATAGTACAAACAACACGTCCCGGCTCCACACGGAGCTTCGGGCTCATTATGTTCGATGCCATGGCACTTGTATCAACGTGGCAAAGAGGCATGATGACAAACAGTGGGGAATAACTTTTGATGGGGGGCAGTGGTGTGTGTGTGGTGCACTAGCCTCTCGTCCCGCTGCTGGACGGCATTGCAGCTGCCTCTGAAGCCTGGGGTGCTCTGCTCTGCGGCTGCAAAGCGCTGGAGGGGCGTCTTTGAAAAGACAAGTAGCGGCGGGAGGGACCGCGGTCTCGGTGAGGCTCATGCCGTGGAGAGTGAGCACTGCGAGGGATAAGGTTTCGCAGGGGAACCGAGTCCTGTGGCTGCCGGTCGAAGTTGTGGGTTTGGTGGGAGGGGCTTAGCAGAGTGATACAAGGCAGCAGAGACAGGCGGAAGGTTTTGCAAAGGTTGCACAGACTTTGCCTACCCCAGCTTTAAGTAGCTGGGAATATGATAAAAGCATGTAGAAAGGCTGAAAATGGTATTCAAATCAATTTTCTCCCTCCCCAGACCCCCCACTTTATTGTGCCCCCCTTTTCAAACCAATGTTGCACCCTTGAGGTGACAAATTTGAAAATCAAATCACCAATAGGAACCATTAACAATATAAGTAAACAAAATCAAATCATATCCACTCATTTATTTAACCTTCCAGATTCTCCTGAGAGTTGCATTTTTCAATGCACCCTTACCCCCTATCCTCCTAACTCCACATTTACACTCCACAACAAAATTACTCCATAAATCCACTAGAATGCAGGAAAACAGTCTCTGAAATTAACAATTTTCTGGAGGAAGATCCCCAGATACCCTGGTTAGGTCTGGTCTCCCACGGATGTCAAGTATGCTGATTAACAATGCTTATTCATGATTGACCATGATTATTGACTTGGCTTTTCATCTATACATGCTTTAAAATTGTGAATTACTTCTGAACTTTTTTAACAAAATTCCTGAGGGTTGAGGAGTGATAACCTCGACCCCTGCGGTGGGCAATGTCACAGAGGGCCTACTCAATACTTCACCAAATCTCACTCCAAACTAAATTAAAAGTTAGCAGCCCTGTCAGTAGAATTCATCCTTTGAGGACCATGAATGTCTATTCAAATGTTCATGACAATTCCTCCAATAGTTGTTGAGATATTTCAGCCTGGACCAAAGTGGTGGACCAAACAACTGACAGACTGACATTGCCATCCCTAGAGCCATGGCACTAACATGGCTACAAAAATAAGGCCTACGTTGTACTAAAATGGAATTATTTTTAGGCCATGCCAGCGTGCCTAGAGCTAGCAGCTCTAGGGATGGCACGGTCATTCAACCAGTTATGGTCCCCAGAAAATGAATTGTAATAACTTTGGTGATCCCCTGACTTTTCCTCTAGTGCCATCAGCAGGTCAAAATTTTTTGTCCAATACTTTGGTCTATAACCAAATCCCATCAGTCTTAGTTGTAGTTTGTGTTTAGTGTTGAGTATATAACATGCAAACTAAGATGATGAACATGGTAAACACTATACCTGCTAAACATAAGCCTGTTAGCATTGTCATTGTGAGCATGTTAGCATGCTGGTCTTTGAGCATTCAGCTCAAAGGACTGATGTGTACAGCTTCACACAAACACAAGCATGGCTGTAGACTCTTAATCTTGTTAAGGTTAACATTAGATGTGTTTCCAACATTCAACTGGTTGTCCATTGTGTGTTCCCAAAAGCCAAACGTCATTGAGTGTGTGTGTTCTTCTAAGACACAAAATGAAAAGGCCTCCGATTGCCAGTCAGTCCTAACCAAGCCAGACCATATCTTCAGACAGAGATAGAGATCTCTCTCTACCTACTAGAAGTCAATTCACCTGTTCTGATGCATAGCGAATGAGAGCTTTCTTAGTTTTTTTCTTCATTGCTGGCCTCAGCATGGCCCCTTGTGCTGGTGGGAGAACAAATTCCACAGAGCATCTACACATCTCCCAGGGAAAGGAACATGTGATTTTTACATCAGTTCTGCTACTACCACACTTGATTGAAGGTTTCATTCTGAATTCAGCCTTTGTTGCTGTAACCTCGCGTAGCGGAGAAAGTAGACGACTCACAGCTCATCAACTAGTGTCAAGGTGCCCTGAAGCAAGGCACTGAGCCCCCCAGCTGCTGCATTGGAGCCAGTCAGTGTGTGGTTGGACTGGGCAGTGGTAGTGTGTTGAGCAGAATGTAAAGCAGGACGTAGCTGGAATAGAACAGGGAGTTCGTTCATTTAAAAAGAAAGAAAGAAACAATAAGAGAAACGGTGTGAAGT
Source organism: Maccullochella peelii (assembly GCA_002120245.1). Lineage (NCBI taxonomy): Eukaryota > Metazoa > Chordata > Actinopteri > Centrarchiformes > Percichthyidae > Maccullochella > Maccullochella peelii. The sequence continues at coordinate 12,552 of LKNJ01006477.1, forward strand.
GAATAGAAAGTGAGAAAACAGAACAAGAGGGTCATGAGGTTTTCAGTAAAGAGCCCACAGGAGGACATGTTGTTAAATATTTTGCTGCCATCTATAGCTCTGTAGGAGGTGCCAGCCCCAGGGGTTAAACTGCAGCTGGAAACTGGCTTCATTTGTCTGTGGGTGGGTGTGCATGTGTGTGTGTGTGTGAGATTATTAATTGCAGCCCACAGTGCAGGCTTCTTATTAACACCATAATCATGCTCCATTGTTATTGCCCAGTGACAAATACTCATAATGCATGAATATTGTAGTAGTATCAAATGTATTTAGTTGTGTGTGTGACTGATTTTAACACTTGTTCCAAAATGAATTTAAAATAAAAAAATTTCACACTTTACACAAATTTATTTGTTTCAGTGAATTTGCTGGGCATTAACCATCTCTCTAATGAACACGTTATACAATCTCCAGATTTTACAGATTACAGTTATCATCATAGATGTTCCTAATAAAGCATTATTTCAATATCTTTTAAACAAAATGCAGTTAGTGTTAGGAGCATGTAATCATATGAGAGACTGTGAAGCAGCAGCTGGAGGTAGAGGAGCGTCTGTCTAAATACAGAACTAATGTTAATGTTATGGATTCACTCCTGTTCATTCCATTAAACTGTCTGGTATAACCAAAACACAACCTGTACAGTTCATGTCACAGGCGGAACTTACATTGACTGTATATGATTTTATGATTTTTATCTGAAACTGAAAGAGGACTCATAATGGAACCTTAAAAGAACTTCTTGTTTCATTCCATTTTTTTTTTTTTTTGTTACACTGAGTGATGAAGTTACACCATTGGATGGTCGAGTGTTGGAGTTTCCCCATTGGCCAAATTAATAGAGTCCTGAATATCTGTAGCGGTTTTCTCCGAAACACCAGGGGGCGTACAAACAAAACATTCTGTGAAGAAGCAAGAAGTCACCGAGTGTTACCAGAAGAACGCCATGGACCAAACATGGCTGTACATTCTGCTCTATGGCTCCTCAATGCCGAGGAAGAGTTGTAATTAACTGTAAACTCATATCTATTCATGGACATACTTTATCGGCATTATACAATCCCTGTAAAGGAAGAAGTCGAGTGTTTTGGAACAACAAATGTATTCTAAGGAGACTAAAGGTTGAATATCCTGTAAACAATTCTGCTGGCAAAAATGATTTACTCAAATGTAAATTTTTAAGATCTCCTCCTGTTTTTGAAGCATTTCAAAACAAATTGGCCGGCTTTTTAAAATCCTTGAGACATATTAATAGTAGTAGCTTGAGTTGGATTAAACTGTCTGTAGCTTCTACATCAGGGGTTGTCCTTCCCAGGGGAAGTCTCCATGCAACCAGGGTTGGAAATACAGGGGAGCTACAGGTAACTTAAAAATTAGATCATTCTCAGGCAAGTTCTGAATGGTCTTTTTTCAATGATTTCTTAGCGGATTTATGGACGTTTATTCATCATGGACATCAGAGATAATGATATCCTTGGGAAGAGTAAATCACAGTAAATTATATCAATGTGTGTATCATGTCTGTGCGTTAAGATTTGACTGAGTTATGACTGAGAAGAAGTGCAATTTTTGACTCAAATTAACCTCACGCAGTATCTTTGTGTGAGGTACCTTCCCGCACTCCCCTGGGGAGGCTGTTGGCTTTCTCTTTTGGCTTTGTCCTATGGATTGTCCATGTCTATTATGCACCCTCTCCTGTAATTTCAGTCATTTCATTCAGCATTTAAGCTAGTATGGGTGATACTCTAAAAACACAGGATGCTACATTTCCCATAATTTAATATTCCTTAATGTAACGCATACTTTCTGTTACAGGTTTTTAGTAGGTAGGTTAGTAGGTAACTGTGATGATACCATCAGGGTATTTTCTCAAATTTGACAAAGTTCCTCCAGAGTCACAAAAGATATTATACTACTGTTTTAGTACTGCTCCATGACAGAAAATCTGACCTTTGTGTAAAACCGAATCGCAAAGCTTAGCACATTTATTTCTACTGTTGTATGAAAGAGACTCAGAAGCATACACTTAGAACATACAAAAGACAATACTATAATGTATTTAATAATCAAGTAATAACAAAGAGGTTGTTAACTATTGTCTGTGGAGGTATTGTAGTGTCTTTCATTATAAAGCCTGTGGACACCTGTTTTTCATCTTCTAATATGTTTTGGAGGAAACATAACTGGATTACATTCACAGTAGTAGGCTTTGATACCCAAGCCCTTAGTTTGGTTTCTGTCTCATGCTTTAAGTCAGCGTGAATTCTGCATATTTAATAACCAAGACCAAGATCTTTCCCTAACCCTAACCAAGAAGCTTTATCTAACCATACAAACCTGAATCATGCGGAGGATGGCAGTGTTGTGGTACAGGATCTGATGTCAGATGAGGTTAATTGTTCCATTCTTGTCTCCACCAAGAGGTGAGAGTGTCAAAGATGAATCAAAAGAAGCCAGGTTCACACCCATACAATACAGCATGTTTGGTATGTTTAAAGCACAGCCACAGCAAAGGTCTAGTGCTGAAATGTATTTTGCCACTGTCCTCTGAAAACCATGTATCGCCAAGCCTGGTGGTCAAACAGGTTAAAGGATCCCATGCTTTTTTGTGAGTTGAGAGAATTCTCAGCACACAACAATGGATTATCTCAAAAATGGAGGGTCACCAAAGGCCCTATTCGCTTCTGGAAAGCTGACATTTTGGAGATACATGGATTTCATTAGACAATGACCATTTTCTTCTGTTCCTGTTCAGGTAAACATTTAAGTAGTTTTGTGGATAATATAATCATGTACGTAATAAACAATATTTATAATATTATTTATGAGTTAAATCAGTATTTACACTACAATTAGTAATTAAATATAATTCTAATATTACATGAAACCTGTTAGCAGCTGCAGAGTGAACTGTGGAGAAGATGAAGATCTGTCTCCCAGGGGCCTTGATAAACCATGAGAAGGTCATTAGTTGAGTTGCATCCATACTTCACGCTAAGTTCTCCAAGAATTACATCATGGCTCTTAACGCTTTTTCCAGGGATCTGAAGTATGGGTGGAGAGTATTAGTTTGAGTTTCTCTTAGGCTCTCTATAGTTCCAGTAGCTTGACACCGCCAGACAAATTGGCAAATGCGAATTAGTCTGGAACCTCTCAGTTCATTTTCGATTTCCATTTGGCCTTATCAATGGGCACAGACCAAAATGCCTCTGGACGCAACTAGATAGACCTACAACCAATCAGAGCAACGAAACGTGTGACAGATGTTTGTTGTTCTTTTAGAGAAAATATACCGTCCAGTTCGATTTAATATTGACACGACAGCGGATTCAGAATGTTCCACATCAGCGTCAGTCATCTTGGTTGTTTATGAAAATTCCTCAACAGCGCTCCTCTGTACAGTCATTGTATCAAACCCGCTCCATATTAGATAAACTGTTGATTGGCCCAGGTCAGCTGAAAATCTGTCTGAATGGGAGGGGAACCAGACGCATCTGCCAGAGCAAATAAAACATGAGCTCGCAGATTTGTCTGGTTCCCAGGCTATAGTTCCAGCACATCACTACCCCTAAAACCACAAATTGTCACTTTTACATTTTCATTAATTTATAGGTTAAACAAATAAGATTCATTGTGTTAATTAGGGAGCTTTGTATATATTTGAACTTTTAGAAAGAGCCTGGCTAGCTGCTTCTCTGCTTCTAGTCTTTATGCTAAGCTAGGCTAAACATGTTCTGACTCCAGCTCTGTACTTACTACTACTTGTACTCACAGTTAAAATACTGGTATCTATCATATTATTCCACTCTCAGAAAGAAAGCAAATAAGTGTGTTTCTTTTTTTCAGTCCTGAGACAAAAACATTTTTTCCCCACAGTCTGCCCAGTTTTTTACACACAAAACAGAAAACAGTCTGTCCTCAGTCTGGATGACCACGCACATAAAAGCCCTGTGTTTCAGTAAATGAGCTTTAACTCGTTCTGAGCCAATTAAACGGACAGGTGCAGCAGCTGGCACAGCGAGAAGGAAGCAAGGACCTCTGCACCTCCAGCCATCAGTTAAAGCTCACACACCTGGGATGCACAGTGTCAGCTAGCAGGCATGTTTTGCCCCTGTCCCAAAATAATCAACCTACCAGTCAGCATACTGGCACACGCTGCATACTGCCAAAGTGCATAATGAGGAGGAGTACAACCCTGTATGAAGTCTACTTGTGTACCGTCATGTTCCTGCTCTCTCCCATTTATCCATACCTTCACATACAGCTGTGGAACAGATTTCTCGCTCCTTTATGGTATGTAATTTCTTTCCTTATTTTTAGTTTCTTTTCACTGAGAATCAAAAGCAAAAATCACTGCCAATGGTTTTTGCAGCAACTAGCGCTTCAGATTCCCCACCTTGACTTTCACCATAGTGGAAGTGTGAAATTCTGTGATTCAGCACAGCAGCTTCTCCTGGACTCACCTCCTCAGTCTAGCTCACTGCAGCAACTGTAGCTGTTCCAGTGGGTGTTGCTTTATTGTACGAGCATGTAGGGACCACA
>LKNJ01006478.1:0-18952 GCA_002120245.1 Maccullochella peelii
AATACTTTTTTGCCCCACTGTATATATATATATATATATATATATATAGCCTCATTGAGCTGGAGAAATGTTGCAGCCATCCAGGATTTTATGTCTTAAAGACAGCTGTTGAGGTCAGTGAGTTTGTTGTAAATATTAGGCTAGGGGGAGGTAGACTTGTGTCAGTGAGTACCAGAACAGTGAGAAGAACAGTTGTGTTTCCGAATAATGTGACCTAAAGGGAGGATAAAAGTATAGAACATTGGGGGACCCCACAGGAGAAGGACATTGAGGATGAAGAGGAGATGCCAACTGAAACAGTGAAGTATCTGTTGGATAGATATCAAGAGAACCAGTTTAAGGCAGAACCGGAAACCCTAGCCCTATGGGATTAAAACAGTCTCATTAGTATTCACAAACAAATGTCAAGTTACGTAACTCGTAAAACACGATGCATAAATGCAGAGTGATTTGTAAATCTGGATCTGTGCCTCTAACTTACCACTCGTATATCATCATTTGTACTTAGCATTTTTCAATGGAAATATATTTGTGAATCTCCTGTCAGCCCAGTGGTTTAACCTGTGAATGAGGATAGAGTAGTCTACTGTGTCAAAGGCTGCACTTACTATAGGTATAAAAGCAAAAGGATGGAGCAGTTACCTGAGTCAGTAGTGCAGATTCAGCACTGTGAAGAGCTCTGACACCAGAATGACATGTTTAAAAATTACAGTTCTGGGTCAGGTAGGACAACGGTTGTCTACTTTTTAAAGGATTTCAGGAAGATATCAGCTTATAGAATATGATGTATAAGTAGCTAAAATAAACTGCTCACACATAGATGTGCCACTGATAATAATTGAAATAATACACTTATTTTGCAATAATAGAAAACTCTGAAATAATGAATAGTACTTCTTTATACATTTTTTTTCTTTCATATTCAGATGATAATGATTCTGTGCTTCTTCTGTTCTTCTGTGCATTTTGATTGCAGGGCTTTTACTTGTAAAGGAGTAATTTCATATTCTTGCATTGGTGTTTTTTTCTTACATAAAAGATATAAATTCTTCTTCTTCCACAGTTTTTTGACTGCATGCTGTATATTTCTGGCCACAGTCATGGGTGCAGGAAGAGTAAACTCACTTAAACTAATTCTTCATTTTGTGAATTGAGTAAAAAACTCAGCGAGCATAGAACTCGAGTAAATAAAAGATATTCTTTGAGGGGAAAGAAAAATGATTAAACTAGAGTTACAGTTGCTAAAGTTACTAAATATTGGTGTTTTTGATGATCACTGGCTGGACCTCTGCCTATTTGTTTAAATGTAATATTTAGTTTAGCAAGTTCACATGCAGAAAATCAGTTTCTGGTATTAGTGGTGCATTCCCTTTACTTCACTCTACTGTCAGAAACAGTAAAGGAACGTTGGCTTAAAAAAAAACCCAGAAAATAATTTATTTAAGTCATTTATAATTTAATTTATAAAAAAGTGTTGGCGCTATGCAGAACAATAAATACCATTTCAAAATATACTCCCAGTTACATAAAGAAATCTTGACATTAAATATGAATATTTTGGATATTTGTATATATGTTCTGTGTGTGTAGCGTGAAGGGGGCTACAACTTTAATTTCATTGTGCAGCCCTGTGTTGTAGAATGACTAATAAATGTACCTCGAACCTTAAAAATACAGCTCTAACTGTAAAATATGTACAAAAAAAATAATCACAAGTTGCTTTGTTGCGCAAGTCAAGTTTTATTGTGAAGGGAGGAACAGGAAGTCTTGGTTGTTGTAATGTGGTTGACTTGTCTGCTGGGACCATCAGAGCTTCTGCTGTTGCTCAGCCTCTATAGTGGAAGCCTGAACACACAGCACTGCAGCGCCTGTTCTTCTCACTGATGGATTGACCTGCAGCTCAACTCACAGGTACGTGTCTCATGGTATATACAAACCCATCTTTATAGGCAAGCCTTGTTATAAATCTCCTTCCCTGTTTTTGTCTTTGTTTGTGCCGTGTGTTAGATTGTAATTTACTTTTCATTTATGTATTTATTCATTTTGATTTTAAGTGTGTGTGTGTGTGTGTGTGAGGCACTGTATGTTTTTAAAAGTGCTATATAAATAAAGCTTTACTTAGTTACTATATAGAAAAAACTGACATGCTAATGTGGACACAGGCTGTTTTTTTCAAAAATCCATTGCCTTCTTTTAATTCATCTTCGAATAGTTCATATGCTGTAGTTCAAATAGTCCATCCAAAAGGAAGTCATACACAAAACTGTGTATGAGTTCAGTAGCAGCAGTAGCAGCAGCAAAGCCAGGCCAATTTATTTGTGTAGCACATTTCATACATAGGTATTTAAATTGAAATATTATATTAATAATAAGTACTGCTACTACACTGGTATAAGTAGGTAGCAAAAGCGGAAGCTGTGGTAGTTAGAGCTGCAGTGGAAGTATTTCAGTGGCAGCAGCAGAGCAGTAGTAGTATTACACTAGAGCTATTAATAATAATAGCACTAGAATTAGCAGTCATTTTAATAGTAATTTGTAGTTTTGTAGTAAATTTGTAGTTTATATAGTAGTAATATTATCAGTAGTAACTGCAGTAGCAGTAGTAATAGTAGTGGTTATGGGTGGGCAATATGAATAAAATCCTTTATCATGGTATATGTAGAGGTAACTTTATATCACAATATCAATATATATTGTGGCATAAAATCAATGTCTGGATAAAGTAACCACAGGGCACACAGGAATGTCTGTTTCTGGCTAATACATGAAATGTTATACCTGATAAATCAAAGTACTTCATCACGTTGACGCAAAAACCCTATAACATCCAATGACCTCACATACAACCACCAGAATCATTAAAGGAATAGTTACCACAGTAACTACAGTTGCAAACTCTCTGATGGTGGACAAATGGATGCCATCATATTGTCCAGCCCTAATATACTAGCTGCTGCTGTGTATACTAGCAGCAGTAGTATTAGTATCATTACATGCAGTATTGGAAGGTAGTTATGGTAATGTCAGCAGTAGCAGCAGCAGTGGTAGTATTAATAGTAGCAGTAATGACAGTATGTGTTGTAGTTGCAGCAGAAGCATTCATAATACCAACACTAGTGTTAGCAGTAGTCTATAGTAATAAGTGCAGCAGTAGTAGTAGTTGGTAAAAGCAGATGTAGCTATAGAGGAGGAGGTAACAGTGATAAGTGTGACAGGGAGCAGGTAGTGTAAGCCTGCCTCCCATCATCACCGGATGCTGAAGGAATCCTACTGTCACCTGTGAGCAGTTGTTACAGTCTTGTCTCCCTCTTGTGTCGATGTGAAATCATTGCAGTGTTTGCTGCTCTTGACTGAGTGTAGATGGTAAGTGACGGGCTGATGCTGCCCATTATTAAGTCTCATAGAAGCATCATTTACCACTAACGCTGCTCTAATCTTCTCTGCCTTTTCCAGGTTGAGCAGCTGGACTCTACGATGACTATGCAGTGGCTCCTAAAGGTTTTGATCCTTATGTTGGCCCTGTCAAGCCCAGCCAGATGCCAAAACAGAAGGAGGAAAGGACAGAGAGAGGTCATCATTAATGAGGCCAAAAGTAAGTGTTTTAAATAGCCATGAAATGTATCAATGCTGTATATCCACTTGTCCAAAGACACCATGCTCATACATGGGTTATCCTAGGGTCAATTCAATTCAATTCAGTTTTATTTCTATAGCGCCAAATCATAACAGAAGATATCTCAGGGCACTTTTTCATATAGAGCAGGTCTAGACTGTACTCTTTATAATATTATTTACAGAGACCCAACAATTCCCACCATGAGCAAGCACTAGGCGACAGTGGCAAGGAAAAACTCCCTTTAAACAGGCAGAAACCTCGGGCAGAACCAGACTCTGGGTGGGCGCTCATCTGCCTCAACCGGTTGGATCACTGATAAAATTCTTGCAACTTGATAAAGTCTTACATAATCTGGACTCAAAGCCTTGTGTCTTCTATTCTAAGTACTAAGTGTGTGTTAAATGCTGAAAGAAATGACTTCTAGTATCTCTTCTTAACTCTGTTAATTCGAGTCATTTAACACTTAACTGCAGAAAATGAATGGTAGTCAGCTGAGCTTTACAGGGAATTTAAAGGAGTAGGTGTTAATATATACTGTAACACCATGATTGACTGCAGAGGTGACTGACACTGCTTGGGACACAAATAGTTTCATTAATTGTCACACCATGGCCCTTATGACAGTTTCGTAATGATCCTGCTTAACCTCAAGTACTGTGGTGCCATTTGCGAGCCTCATTAAGATACAATTTAGACTAGAGCAATAAGAACGCTGATACTACCAGCAGTCAGTTGTGTCTCTTTTGCCTATTTAAGGTGGCTTTTGAGCAGTAGCAGCTGAACAAGGTAAACAAAATAATTCTATATTTGAATCATCTGGACACCATCATTATCCAGCATAACTTTGTTAAAAATTGGAGCCCTTCCAATGCTGGCTTTCTGAGGCCAATACCCATATCATTATTTGAGAGTAAAAATAAAAATCTGATAATGACACAATATGTTTTTTATTATAAGCGCACAGCACAGAACATAAAACAGTTTTAAGAAGAATTTGTACTGAAAATTATTATTGCTCATCTTATGTGCCAAAATATTCGTAATGAGCTAATATGATCTGATAATATTGACAGGGTCAGTTTATTGGTTAGGCTCTATTGACCAAAAGGGTTTGTCCAGGAAAAAGTTTAAGCCAATGGTAACACAAGATGAAAGATCAGAGTTCTACCAAAATCATTAAGAATCTGTTCCTCCTCCTCTGTTCACCATGATAATTCATACCAAATGGTCAATAGTAGATACCTTGTTCTGGACCAAAGTGTTGGATGGGTGAAGGGACCATTGCTGGTGGGACAATGGAGCCTAGCGCTTTCCAAAATATGCAGATACTCATGATGGAAGTTTGTTCTGGAAGTTATAACTGCACCAACTGCCTGAAACTTCTCTGAATGGTTGCTATTAGAATGTAAGCCTGCTGTGTTTTACCTCCTGCCTAGCTCTGATCTGCCCGGTGGAGATCATGTTCATTGTGGACAGTTCAGAGAAAGCCAAACCTCTACTGTTTGAGCGACAGAAGGAGTTCATTCTGCGCTTCAGCACTAGGCTCATGCAGCTCCACTCAGCCGGCTGGCGTCTGCGCCTGAGACTGGCCGCTCTGCAGTACAGCAGTACCGTGTCAGTGGAGCACAACTTCAGAGACTGGCAGGACATGGACGTCTTCCAGAGCCGTGTGGCCTCCATGACCTTCATCGGCCACGGCACCTACTCCGCCTACGCCATCACCAACGCCACCCAGGTGTTCAGCCGCGAGACGTCCTCTAGCAGCCTGAGGGTGGCGCTGTTGATGATGGATGGGACGGATCACCCGCGCAGCCCCAGCGCCGTGACAGCTGCTGCTGAGGCCAAACAGCACAACATCAAGGTGTTCACCATCAGGTTGTCAGGCCTGCCCAGGGACGGTCCCATGGGTGCAAAACTACGGTCCATTGCCAGTGCTCCCCCACAGCAGCACGTCCTCAGCCTCACCGACAGCCAGCTGGATCACAGACTCTTCAGTGAACTGGTCAGTCATGTTTGTGTTAGGGTTGCAGTCATTGCACTCACAAATCTACTGGCCTTCATAAGGAGAACTGTAGATAGAGCCTAAAATAGATAAACAATGAAAGCAATGTGGGATAATATAAACAGACAGTGTGGACGCATAGCTGATGGAGAGAAGAAGGAAAAAGTTTGGATAAAGGTTAGAACACATCCAGACAATCAATAGCGCTACAGCAAAACATGTAACCTCATTCATCTCATTGAGACCACTATGTTGCCACTGACTGAGGCACAAAACATTCAAGGTAGTTCAACAAAAAAGACAATGCAGGTTTCAAAACATTAAATATGACATTGCAATTGTTATATGAGCAAGGAAATGTGTTCAGCGTGTTTGTTAGGCCTCATGCACTTAAGTTAAAGTCATTCTTTATTGATCCCCGTAGGGAAATTCATTCTCTGCATTTAACCCATCCTGAGTGCTGGGAGCAGTGGGCAGCCACTGTGCAGCAACTCCAGTTCTAAGCCAGGGCACTGACAGGAGAATTAACCTAACATACATGTTCTGATGGTGGGGGAAACCAGAGCACCCAGATGAAACCCACGCAAACACAAGGGAGAACATGTAAACTCCACACAGAAAGGCCCAATGAAAACTCGGGGTACCTTTGAATGTAAATTACTGGATGTGATGCATACCTCTAAAGTGTGTTGTGTTGGTCCAGGTTTATGGTTTCTGCAGGATTGGACAATGAGTAACTCTCTGTCTGTCTTTTTTTCTTTCAGAACACACTTGTCAAAACTGGGGTAAGTATGAGATTTTTAACTAATATCATCCCTGTGATTATTTGCTTACATGATCTTAGGTTATTTGATACTGTTCATAAAAAACATACAGTTACATTCAGCAGGCTATCAAAATGTATGCTGACAAAAATGACAAAATAAATTTGTTGACACAAAACAGAGGCCAGAATTTTTCTTCTTTGTTTTTGCTAGCTATTTCACCTTTTCTCTTTCTTTTTTTTTTGCTTTGTATCTAAAGCAAATTCTTGATTATTTTGTTTATATTTTACTCTTTTCCTGTGTCTTTATTTCAGTGCCCACAGCCGAAGACCTGTCTGTGTGAGAGGGGGGACAGGGGTCACCCTGGAAGCCCGGTGAGTGTATTATAGTAGTATATAGTTAAATGATCCTATACTATTTCCTCTACTATCTCCATCCATTGTTCCTGGGTAGGGGGGGTCCACTTTACCCCATTTCCTTGTCATATCTTTTTTTACTAGCTATTAATACTATTTTGACCAGATAACTATCCCTTATTATGATATATTCTTCAGTGAAATTAAAATTACACAGATGAAGTACCATGTAGTTCATAGGGATATCATATCCTAGTATCTTTTGCAAAATTTTGTATACCATTTTACAAAACATCAATAATTTGTGGCATTTCCAAAATATATGTGAGTGATCCGTATCTAGTCTGTCTGCTGGCTTCAGGCTGACAGTCACTTCCTCAACCACACAGAGCCCAGTAAGCCTCACAACTGTGGCTTGTTATCCCTGATAGCTGGGGATTCTCCCAGCCTCCACAGGCTAGCGGCCTCCATCAGCAGGTGCGCCCGGCCTGCATCCAAAGCACTACGGGAAAAGCTGTCAAAGAGCAGGAAATGTTTCCCACAATGCAAGTGTAGCAGGTGGTGAGAGGGCCAGCTGAAAGGGCTGTTTTCACTGGTAGCGCTACTGAAGAGAGGCCCTTGGAAAGAAGCAAAGGTCAAGGATGAAAGATTAAACATGAGCAAACACACAGGCTGGAATGATCTGAGAACCTGCTGCACTGAGGTAGAGGTTTATGTTGCACAGGGGTTACAGACAGGTCGCACTGAGAATGTCCTACCTCACGTTTGCCTATACATACACAGAGTCCAAACTAAAAAGGGGCCCAAATATTCTCATTCAGCACTATCTCTCCCTCTACTTTCATCTAGGGGAAACAAGGCGAGCCGGGGTCTGATGGAGCTCCAGGTCCAAAGGGATCTCGTGTAAGTCTCTATTGTCTCCATAATCCAGTGTTGGTAACAGAAAGAATCCATGAAATGTTGTTTGATGTGCTGTTTTGTCTGGGCTCGGTCACTGTAGGGGGAACCTGGCATTAATGGACGTCCAGGAATGGAGGGCACTAAGGTAATCATCAAATATTTTTGTCTTTTTTTTCAGAATTTTGAGACGCATGGAGGGAGCTCCAAATGGATTATATTGACCCTTGTATAAGTGTTTTGCCATTTAAACACTGCACTATTAAAAATTGTAGTCTAGTAAGAAGTAGTGGGCCAATTTACCAGGCAAAAGTAGTTTTAAAGTCTATTCTTTTAATTATTCTGACTGATAACACCTATTTTCAGGTTTCAGGTTATGTCTCTTTGTTAAAGAAATAGTGTAAGAGTTTTGGAAATACACTTATTAGCTTCCTTTCCAAGAATGAAGATTAAAATGAGTCTAGTGTCTATGCAGTAAGTGCAGAAGCCAAGAGGCAAGTAGCCTAGCTTAGCATAATAGCTGGAAGCAGGGGGAAATAGCTAGCTTGGCTGGCTCGCTCCAAAGTTCAAAGATACATGTAGTGCCTCTAAAGCTCACTAATTAGCACATTACATCTCTTCTGTTTCAACTGTACACAAACCGAAATGTCAAAATGACAGGTTGTGGGGAGTTATGTGCTGGAACAATTTCTTGACTAACAACAGTTTATCCATTTGCCCAGTACTTCTGTGCAGTGCCTCTTCCTATAGCACAGTTGGTGAGCACAGGTTTTGGTAAGTTATAGGTCTCTGTACAGGCACAATGTAACTCCTGGCAACCCCACTGTGATGACAATATTATAAAAAGTCACTGCTATTTTTACCCATGATATAGTTTTTGAACTTTGAACAGAGCTGGGCTAGCTGTTTCCCCCTGCTTCCAGTCTTTACGCTAAGCTAGGCTAATCACGTCCTGATTGTGCTTAATGCAGAGCCATGCGAGAGGTATTTATCTTTTCATCTCACTCTCTAAAAGAAGTGTATTTCCTGAAATGTTAACTAGCTAACTTCATAGATCAAAATAACTGGGTTACCTTCACATGACACTAGGTGCATTTCCATGAAGTACTTTTTTCCACTAGTAATTAGAATAATTACTGTCCAAAGTAACGCAACACGTTTCTAGGCTACATAGTTAGCCTAACAGGTGTTTCTCTGCTAGTTTGTCAGGTCTCAAAGTGGTGGCTACAAACTAGATGTTGACAAGGTTTGGAACATTCATCAGTGCTATCACTTACCAAATAAAAGCATGTAGAGAAATTATTTTTTGAATATATAAATCAATTAGCAAAATATTAGTCTATGACATCTCCTGTGCTCCCATCACATTAAGTAGCCCTATTTTGATGTTGGTTGACTTTCTATTGCAGCAGCATGATGGGTGGTGGACAGTCAACTGTCTGATATCAATTTTGTAAAAGTTTAATGTAAAATTTCCCTTTCTATAGGGCCGGCCTGGTAGCAAAGGCGAAAAGGTTTGTATTGTTATTATTTTTGATATTATACGTTTTTCTAAATTAAAATTTTTATTTATGATGACAACTGCCAAATCCAGGTATGGAAATATCATAAAGATAAGAAAATTCTTCAACGTATCAAAAATATGTCTTAACTCTATGCACTTTTAAAGGGCTCTGTGATTTGGACATATGGAATCTCATACACAGAGACACTGCCAGTTGTCATAGTTTCAATACTACAAAGCCTACAGACCTTACTCAGACAGTTTGACTTGGCTGAGTACCCAGATGAGAAAGTTGTTTGCTTTAAGCTTCACTTACCTGTACACCTGTATCTTCACTGGTTGTATTTTCTAGGGAGAAGACGGTGAATGTGGTGCCCCCGGTAAAAAGGGAGAACAAGTAGGTTTAATACATTTTCATTTATTGAATTGCCATGATGACTTTTTGCTGTGGCGACGTACTGTATGTGAATGAAGTGATATTATATTGATGTCTTTCCTTAGGGTGCAGATGGACCTCCTGGCCCCCGAGGCTCCAGAGGAGAGCAGGTGAAGTTTTTAACTTTTTATCCCATTAACCAATGCTGTTTGGACATAGTACATACATGAAGTGAGGTTTTTGAAGTGTGAAGTGTTTTGTAACCAATCTCATTAACATCCACAGTCACGGAGTATATGATTTAGATTCAAATAATAAGTTCAAATTGTTTATAACTGACAATAAGAAAGTTATTCAGTATCCAGTATGGGTATGTTGGTTAAACACTTAAATAGATATGAAAATTCATCCAACAAATCAACTGAGCATATATTACAGGATTAGTTACAGTTTAGATACACTTGATATCAGTCTCATGTGTTAAGTACAGAGCTGGAGTCAGGATTGGGTTAACCTAGCTTAGCATAAAGACTGGAAGCAGTGGGAAACAGCTCCTGGCTCTGTCCAAAATTAAAAAATATGCCTTCAAACTCCTCTGAAGTAAACTAATTAACACTTTGTATCATATTAATTTAATCCATTGACAGACAGAGATATATAAAAACAAGTGTTTTTTGAACTTTGGACAGAGCCAGGAGCTGTTTCCCACTGCTTCCAGTATTTATGCTAAGCTAGGCTAACCCAGTCCTGACTCCAGCTCTGTACTTAACACACAGAAAGAAACTGAATAAGTGCATTTCTCAAAATGTTGACCTATCATTTGATAACATGAGAAATGATCATAAAAGTGTGTGATTTATTGTTAGAGTAGGTGTGCGGGGCCTTTAACTGACCTCAGCCTTCAATGTTTATGTTTCATTTAAAAGCCTGATATCACCAATATGCAGTGCACCTATGAAATAGAGACATAATTTAAAAATTGAATAGCACTCTATGGGTATGAGCCTTCCCACCTGAACGGGTGTGTGGTCAAATTGAAAGATTCCTGTGTCCCCCCACGTCCGCACTGAAACAATCAGTGCTGCAGTGCAAGCCACACACTCTGGGTCCATCTCCTGCTATGCACTTGTGGAATGTGAGCTGTGGATTAGATCTTATCCCCCTCCTAATGTAGCCTTTCTAAAGCGAGGAATCCAGGCTTGCAATGTTTGGTTGTAGTCTTTGAGCAGACGTTGTCCCAGAGGATTAGGATTTGGGCACGTTATCCATTCCCTCTCTCCTTAAATGCTTGTTGCCCCCTTCAGCATTGGTAGAACAACAGCAGCCATCGTCAGAGTGCCATTAGGTTTCACATCCTTCTGATCTGTCTCCAGTTCCCATGAAATGTACCTACACACACTGTCAAAGGTTTATTCATAAACCTGTTATGCCAAAGTATACACCAGCACAGTATTAGTATCCACCGGTCCTTAAACAGCTTGAAAAAATCTCAGTGTCATTTATATCTTGTATCAGTTTAACAACTTCAAATTATGAAATTATCTTAATGGCATTTTGGCCCATTTACTGCAAATCTATTTTTATTTTTATTTTATTTCCAGTTTAGCCTCTCAGTACAATACACGATTATAATAGAAATAGTCTAGTTTGAAGAGTCCAGCGGCTAATTGTCTACTTCCTAGAGCCTACCATGCTTCATAACCACCTGTAACTGGTGGCTTCTGCGTTGTGTTTATCAATGCGAATGTCATGACATGAAGATCTCTTTGGAATTGATCTCCAAAGATCCTGTTCTGAGAACAACAGATAACGAAGCAAAACCTCCATACAAATAAAAATGCCCTCTCTAGCTCCTACACGATTGAAATAAATAAAAGGCAAAACGGGAGTGTTATCTTAGTTTACTATAATGTTAAGCCTTATTTAGCTGTCAAAAAGAACGTTATACACACCAATACAGTGAAATCTATATATCAATAGTTGTAGACAGACATTGTGATATTGGTTCAAGAAAAATATATGAAATAAACTGAAATAATAGCAGGGATTACAATGATGAATTGACAAAAATGACACCCAAGGAGGCCTTCCCAGTCAGGTAATAACTATATGTTGACAGATTTTGTTTTATGAACAAGAGGTTATTATACAGATGACCCGCTTACACATGCACTCTGCTGGCCTGAACACAGGATACAAAGCAGTCACTCTAGTCAATGTCAGCTCTTTGCTAATGCAACTGTTGTTGTATTTGCTGGAAATGATTTAGGATACAAGTAAACTTTTGCTTCCAAGAGAGAGTTGATTTGGGCTCTGTGGTGCAACCAAATGGAAGTGAGTTCTACAGACCTGACATAGACACACACCATCTGTAATTTTACATCAGTCAAAGTCAAACTGATAACACTTGACATGACTAATCTTGAATATGAACCTTGAACCTTTTACTTTGACAAAACAACAATAGATCTTAATAATCATATAACAATATTCAATTGTATTTTAGATATTTTACCTTGTTTTCCCCATCTTTCACGTAGCCATTGGTTTGCAGGCATTTCACTGTGATATGAAAATCAGCTTGCTAAAACTTGATACTTGCTTGAGTCAGGTAGTCTCTCACAGTCAACATGACACCTGTTATTGGGGGTAATGCATAGCATGGTAATGCATTTGAAAGCTCAGATTGATTTGCAACAATATTGATACTTAGGCAAAAATCAAAGCACACATCATCATAATTATGACTTCACAAAATATTCACAATGTATGATACAATTACCCCTAATTGGCTTAAAATATATATAAATTGGATAAATCTGTTGAAAGCCCTGATAGTTTTGACAATTTAATGTTACAGTTACATGAATTATAAACATACATGGTTGATTTTGGTTGCTTTTTCATGATTCGATGTTGAATTTCTGTGGATTTCTAACATTTGTGGACATCATTTGTGTGTCAGAGCTAATGTGGAGCAGACGTTCATATACTCCAGTCACACTCCTCTGAGATTCCAGCAGAGGGCAGTCACAGCTCACCAACCAGTGCTAAACACTTTGATCCCTATGGTGTACATGTCAAATATGTCTGTCATACATGATTATCAGTTAAATTAAAACATGTTCAGCCCTAGTTTCAACTGTTTCTAAGGTGATTTGAAATGAATGGAAAATAATGTCTGTCTGGAAGGTAGAATCAACACAATCACATACCTTTAAGGGGAATTCCACTGATTTTACACATCATTGTCTATTTACAGGTCTTGGGGAGTACTACTACATATGAAAAAAAAAGTTGTATAAAGCCTTTTGTGTCACCAGAGAAAGCTGTATAAATTCTGATAAATGTCCTCAAGTGATGTCACTTGAGTCAGTGTCGAGTTGGTGCTGAAGACTACAAAGTTTGAAAATGAAAAGAATCTGTTGGTGTGGAGTTAGAAAGAAGTGAGCTTCCCAGACCTCTGTAGTCCGCTTCTCATGTCTGCCTGAGACTAGCGGCTCAAGGCTACATTAGCTGCTACTAGCATAACACACCCAAATCTCCAACCGAACTGCAGACAGCCGAGTTGCATTGTGGATAATGTAGGTGCCAGGTTTTGGCAAGGAAGAAGACTGTGTGGATTAAAAAAGATGATATCTCTGGTTCTGCTGCATTGATTTTTAAATCATTTTTTAACTGGCCATCGTGAGTCCGACAATGTTATAGGAGTGCAATGTTAAATTTCTCTTTTAACACTACAGCATGCTGTGATAAATGTCAGCAATGCAAAGCAAATGTCTTTTAGAACTTCTCAATAAAAATAATTCTCATTATCAGGTTGCTACTGCAGGTATGCTGTCAGGTTTCCATGTGCACTGCGTCCACTTCTGCATCAGCTTAGCATCTCATAATTCAGAGGTTTTCAAAGTGGGAGGCGGGCCTCCCCAGGGGGGCTCCAAACTGTTTGAGATGAGGCTCAGTGAATGGAACTGAAAAAAGATTACATTAGTTATCAAAAGGAGATCACATAGAATAGCCTAAATGTGTGTGAATTGGTTAAAGAAATAGTTCAGGGAAACAGAAGTTTTGGGGAATTTTACTGTTTTTCCCAAAGTCAGAAACTAATAAATGCCTTAGGACAGACCTTTTTATATGTATTTGGTGTAGTCTGACATTGTGTCAAACAGCAATTTTAGGCTATGTTGGCTTAATTGTTGAGTGTCTATGGAATCAAATAACATAATCATGATCCCTATTAGCATCCAGGAATTGAGCGAAACTAAGCTAGTAAACTAAGGGGGGATGAGGGGGCGCCTTTTTCCAAGCTTCGTCTGAGGGGAGGCCCCTGTCTTAATTAATTTCTTAATAATATAGCCAATAAGCTTCACAACATACAATCCGATTTCATTTAATGTTGTCATAACCATTGTGTTGATTCCTTGCTGGCTAACAAGTAACTAACAAGTAGTTGCTCCACAGTCTCACTAATATTTACTGCACATTTAATAACCCATAACCCATTAAATCCTTAAAATATGACCATGTGCACTTGGGTGGTGTAGTTGAAGAAACTCTCACTAACCACGACAGGGACCGGGGTTCAATCCCCCCTGCTGTGTTAGTCAGTGGGAAGCCAGTGAGGGATCCTTTTGTAATGACTGGTAATTCCTATCAGAGAAGGCACACACTTCCCAGAGAGTTGGCAGTGACAAGAATGGGGAACTGAGCTTTCCAAAAGAAAAAGAAAAAAACATAACACCCTTGCATTACCCGTCTTATCTTTGTTTTAACTCTCCGATAAAGGGAAAGATTGTCAAATATGCTAAATGTCTTAATTTGTATATCTTGAACCCAAAAGATACCAATAATATCCACTAGTTCTTAATATTGAAAATGGTGGAGTTTGTTTTTTATATTGAATTCATTTTATGTTATTTATGGAATCATATGTATTTACTTGCCCTTTCCTGTTTTGTTCCTGTCTCAGGGAGTCAGGGGAGAACCTGGAGACCAGGGTCCAGAGGGACTATCTGGATCTAAAGTAATAACACTGGCAATCAAGTTTCAAATACATCAAGTTAATCAGTATGTTCACAGGTTAAAGCTAAGTAAGTTTCTTTTTCCTTCACCTAAAAGGGTGACAGAGGATTGAGGGGTGCACCTGGACCTCCAGGAGATAACGGCATTGGGTTCCCTGGTCCCAAGGTAAATTTAGGTTTGGTTTAGTATTTGATTAAATAAGGAACATTTTCCTACTTACCTATCTGTGGGAAGGCCACGGGTAGAAGGTGTGCACTATACTTTTAAATTAATCTCTAATCTGTAAACTTTATTTTTTAGGGTGACAATGGGAACCAAGGAAGACCAGGCCCTCCTGGACCAATGGGTATGGGTGAACCAGGGACACCGGTGGGTGAAACTACAGTACTGCTCTTATAGCTGATATATTTTCACTAATACTATCACACCATTCCTGTGGGCTACTTAAATCAGTGACAAAGAGATGTTATTTTAGATGTTGTCACTGAATTTCCTAACCTATGCATTGGTGATTTAGTAGATAGCAATCTGGGGTGACCAATAACAAAACTGTGATTCACCCTCATATTCATAGTTTCCTTTCAAAACCAGTGTACTGAAGTGCAGACAATGAAAAACTTACATATGACTCCTAATTTTCTTCAATATACTGTATATACAAAGTGCTGTGTTTCAACCCAAAGAAATACTTAACTTTCACTGTACTTTTGGATGCGTTGAAATTTATGGAAGCAAAGAAAGGCCAAAATAATTTTAATTTATATATTTTTTAAGCAACTGTATATCTAACTGTGGAATTTACTGAATTTTTAGATCTAAATTTGACTAACTATATTTGAGCAACCTGAATGGAGTTGTTTGAATGTTCGACACTTGAATATCCTATTTGAATTCTATTACTGTGAATCCTTAAACTCAAGTTCTTCAAATCTGGAAAAATTATAATAACAGGATTCAAACCACATACATTCAGACAGATGGCTTTCAAAGTAAAATATTTCAATACTACAAATTTAGTGTTATTTAAATTTCAACATTAAGTATTCAGTAGTGGTTAAATTTCACAGTTAGGTATTTGGTTGCTTATAAAATTCAAATCATTTTGGCTTTCCTTTGCTTCCATGTGTTACAGTCCGCGTATCTGTCTGTTTCCTGTTTTATTTTGAAGTATTGCCTGTTCAGTTCCTGCCCTCTTGTCTCCTGTGGTGTCTGATTATCTGCACCTTGTTCCCTGTGGGTTTATTGTGTGTGATCAGTGTCCTGTGATGTGCGTGCTTGCACCTGTTTGTGCCTGTTTGCTTGCCCTCCGGAACCTGCCAAGAATATTAATAAACCGTTAAATTCTTGTCCGCCTCCGCATTCTGTCTGCGCCTGGGTCCTCTCCCTGATTCCCCGCTTCCACAGAATGAACCCACCCACAAGGGACCCAGCAGACAGTCATCTTTCCAGCCTGCCGTTTTGCTGGGAAGATTTGAGTCACGAGAGACATTTTTTGAGGGCCCAGACTTCCTGAGGGCCCATGTCGTTTTCTGGAGGGGGGACCAGGAATTCGCCCAGATGGTGGCGTTTAACAGGTGGATGGTGATTCCCCACACCTCTCTTCCTCCTGTTCCTTCGGTGCCAGTCTCTCCCGCCACCTCTACACATGCTCCCGGCTCCCCGTCGGCGGCCCGACTGACACCTGCTGCTGCAGCCCCCTGGTCCCACCCAGCCGCAGCCCCCGCCTCTGCCAGAATCCATCCAGTTGCAGCGCCCGCCTCTGCCAGAACCCGTCCAGCTGCAGCGCCCGCCTCTGCCAGAACCGCCAGCCGCTGCCACCTCCCGTCTTCGGTTCCGCTTGTCACGATCCATGGACTTGGTATTGTTTTGTTTATATCTGTCTTTAGTTTCGAGTCTTATTTTGAAGTCATGTCTTTTGTTTTCTCTGTGTTCCTGCCCTCATGTTTCTGTCTTGATTACCTTCACCTGTTTAACATTACTCACCTGCCCCTGGTTTCCTCGTTAGTCTTGTCATTACTTATACCAGTCTCTGTCCTTTGTTTTTTGTCGGTTCATTGTTCTTTGTTGTGTGTCTGATGCCGGATGTGGTCAGTGCTCTGTATGCCTGTGGGATAATCTCTCAGCCCTGTGTTTGGATGTTTGTTTTGTACTGTTTTGCTGAATCTGGACTTGCCTGTCTACGTGTACTAGCAAGTAAGTTTAAATAAATGGTTGAAACTGTTTGCACCACCTCTGCTGTCTGTGCTTGGGTCCTCTTCCCAACGCCCCACATAACAGAATGAACCGACCAGAAATGGACCCAGCAGACATCAATTGGGAGACTCTGTCGGGCCTGCTGTCCAACCTTCGGAGCTTCCATTCCCTGTGGCGGATGAGTGGGGAGGTCGCGTTCTGGGAGACCACCCTGTCTATGGCCCGAGAGAGTGTGGCTGCCGAGCCATGGACAAGGGACGCGTTGTCCCTGTGGACCACAGCTTTGTTAGGCCTCCCTTCTCCAGTTCCCGCCGAGCAGCTGTCTCCAGTGCCTCCCCAGCTGCAGCCTTCGCCTCCAGTGCCTCCCCAGCTGCAGCCTTCGCCTCCAGTGCCTCCCCAGCTGCAGCCTTCGCCTCCTGGTCCAATCCCTGAGCAGTAGCCTTCGCCAGTCTCTGTCCAGCCGTCACCAGAAATGGGTCCAGCGAACATTGGACAGGTGAACCTCCTGCACGACCTGCGGCGGGTTCCTGAACCTGTGGAGGGCGAGTGGGGAGGACACATTCCGGAGGTCCGCTTTGACTATGGCTCCACGCCGCTGCCAAGAGGGCAGCCTCAAGTCCCCACTCCGCTGCCCAGAGGGCAGCCTCAAGTCCCCGGTTCCTCTGCCGGAGCGGCAGCGATCTCTCGTCTCTGCCGAGCTTCAGCTGCAGCTGCCATCTCCTGTGTCCCCAGTGCTACAGTCACCTCTAGAGCCTCCCGGGTCACCTCATCCCCAGCCTCCGCCTCCAGAGTTGCCTCAGCCACCATCAGTGTCCCCTGTGCTGCAGCCGCCACCATTGTCTTCCGAGCTGCAGTCCTTGTTTCTGCAGATCTGCAGCAGTCATCTCCTGTGCCCACTGAGCAGCTGCTGCCACCATCTCCAGTGCCGTCTGTGCTGCAGCCTTCGTCTCCAGTGCCGTCTGTGCTGCAGCCTTCGTCTCCAGTGCCGTCTGTGCTGCAGCCTTCGTCTCCGGTGCTGCAGCCGTCAGCAGGGTCCCCTGTGCTGCAGGCACCTGCAGGGTTTCCGGTGCTGCAGCCGTCAGCAGGGTCCCCTGTGCTGCAGGCACCTCCAGGGTTTCCGGTGCTGCAGCCGTCAGCAGGGCCCCCTGTGCTGCAGGCGCCAGGGTCATCTACGCCATTGTCTTCACCGCCAGGGTCATCTACGCCATTGTCTTCGCCGCCAGGGTCCACGGAGCAGCCGACGTTACCATCTCCAGGGTCTCAGGTTCTGGGTGCCGCCGAGCTGCGGCCACCTCTTGGTCCTCCTGGTCTTTGTCGCCGGCCTCCTGAGATCCGTCTTCACCGCCCTCCTGAGCGGCTACTTCCACGGCGCCGCACTCCGGCCCGCCCTTCGGAGCGGCTCCGCAAGTTTGGGCATCCTCCGGGCCGCTCCCCTGAGGTCTCCGGCCCTGGTTCTGCCCTGCCTCCAGGTCGTCCCCCGGAGGCTAGCCATGCAGCCCTGGGTCTCTCCTCCGGGCCACCTCCGCCCGCCCTGGTTGTTGTTCTGTGGCCCGTCGTTGGGACGTCTGGGATCCGTCCCTTAAAGGGGGGGTACTGTCATGATCCATGGACTTGGTGTTTTGTTTATATCTGTCTTTAATTTCGAGTCTTATTTTGAAGTCATGTCTCTTGTTTTCTCTGTGTTCCTGCCCTCGTGTTTCTCTCTTGATTACCTTCACCTGTTTCCCATTACTCACCTGCTCCTGGTTTCCTTGTTAGTCTTGTCATTACTTATACCAGTCTCTGTCCTTTGTTTTTTGTTGGTTCATTGTTCTTTGTTGTGTGTCTGATGCCGCATGTGTTCTGTGCTCTGTACGCCTGTGGGAGAATCTCTCGGCCCTGTGTTTGGACGTTTGTTTTGTATTATGTTTTGCTGAATCTGGACTTGCCTGTCTACGTGTACTAGCAAGTAAGTTTAAATAAATGGTTGAAACTGTTTGCGTCACCCTTGCGCTTAGGTCCTCTTCCCAACGCCCCATGTAACACCGCTGCCCCGGCGGCAGCCTCCCATCTTCGGTTCCGCTGCCACAGCGGCAGCCTCTGCCTGGGTCTCTGGTTCCTGTCCCGCCACTTCCTGAGCGGCCCCTTCCAGGGCGCTGGTTCAGTGTGTGTGTGTGTGCGTGTGTGTGTGATCAGCGTCCTGTGATGTGCATGTGTGTGTGTGATCAGCGTCCCGTGATGTG